>BMAU01019482.1:600000-861414 GCA_019973935.1 Trichonephila clavipes | reverse complement strand
TACAAGAGGGGCGCGAGCATATTGAAAATAAAAGATTAAAAAAAATTATTTACTGGAATGAAGTAAAACAAAATACTTTCTGACATAATAAAAAAATACACATTTACACTGATATAATTTATATATCTGCGATATTACGTCATAAAAAAATTAAAGCTTCTACTTCTATTACGGTTTCTTTTCAAACCAAAATGAGAAAAAACAAAACCCAGACCCATAATCGAAAAAAATTTTAGGAAGATAAAAAATTCATCACTGTTATATTATTGTCATCAGCTGTTGGTGGCAGAATATAGTTGCTGCGGTTTGACCTTCGAACTTACTTGTACGGTTAGTTACGTCCCTGCTCTTATGTATTTGTTTAGGGAAGTTGCAAATAAACTATTTCTGCTGCGATTCTTTCCTTGTAAAATATTTTTATGATTTTTGGAAAAGCACAGAGAGCTCTTTGAAGGATTACTTGGCCAAGATTTATTTCTATGAGTTATTCCCAAACATATAAAAAAGCATAATGAAAACGTTTTACATAATTTTTTTTGAACATCCATATTGTAATAAATACACTTTTATTCCGGAGCTGTCACGCCGAGCACAGAGTGCACGAAATCGGTAATTCTGGCAAAACTGTTTAATTGTTACCAATGGCTCTGACACTATCCTCCTGTTTGACAGTCCTAACGTGTGAACTAAAATATATTTGTCACATATCTCCCCCTCTTTTTGGGAGTGACAAACGTTTTTTTTACAATCTTAAGGTACTTGTTTTGACTGAGTTCCCGGTGTGATTTTTTTTCCGAAATATTTTCTGTGTTCTTGAAAGTAGGGGTGAGCATATTTTCTCTTAATTAAATTATTCACTGGAATTACGATTTTTATTGTGTACTACAAAAATAATTATAAAAAAAAAGATTGGGGGTGGCTCAATAACCCCACTCGACCATTAGTATCGAGTGCGTGCCTGCTCCAGGTTTAAAACACGTTGAAGTCTTTTCACTTTAAATATTAAAAATAATACAATTATTTCTCTTCGGAATTTTATATTATTGTTCATTATTCAACATCAATTCTAAATGCTAATTCTGTGAGGCTTAAAATTACAGTTAGCTTAAAACTAATTATAATTTGAGCAATATGATTTAAAAAAATCATTTTACATTTTTGTAAACATTGTTGTGCACTTGGCTTTATTCTCCTTACAATTCAGCGATTATATCAATAATTTTTTATTTTCTTATAAATGAACTCGTGCAAATAGCGGGTACTTCAGCCGGTATACTTTTAATGTATCAGTGGTGCACAGAATATTTTATAACCAATTAATTAATGCTAAATTAAGAACAAGTTTAATAAGTATTAGCGACTTCCATGGGCTTGTCTTACAGAGCAAATTTTTCAAAGGAATGCTTATATGATTAGAAATACACCCACTGAGTTCTTTCTAAAAAAAAAGCTGATATCTATATTTTGTCTTCTAAGAAGCCACCGCATTTGCAATATGCTCCAATTTAAAAATTAGAGAAAGGAAAAATAACATAATAATTATCCTATTACTTAATATTTTTTTTGCTTAAATATACAAAATTTAATACTTATGTCATGAATTTGTATGGTATATAATTAAGATTATTGCTTTAGAGTAAAAAAAAGTGCATTATTATTGCATTCAGTACATTATTAATGTATAAGGGGGCGCGATAAAAATTGTGATCGAAAAGGGGGGCGCCAGTATTGAAAGTTTGAGAAGCACTGCCCTATACCCGAGAACTTGGAACCAGTCGAGTGCCCGTCCTTTGAGGTGACCCTTCAAGTAAGCACACGCTAGTTGTGCTGGTATCTCATAATACGCGAGATTAGGATCAATATTCTCCAAAAAATCATCTATGTTCTCAACCCCCGAAAAATATTGTTCCGGAATGATTCTAAAACTGGATCTGACTCTATTCTCGGGATTTATTCGTTGGGCGCCATTGTGATGATCTCCTAGGACCTCACTTTGAGAACGCGAGAATAAATAGGAGTCATGTAAGAACCAGTAGCCATTTTAATAAACAACTTTCTTTATTTGGTTATCTTATCCAAATAGAATCAAAGACTTATTAACAAATATATCTAACTAGTATTATGAGGTTTTAAAGGTAATATCCTTTAAATTAACTTAATTAATTAATGATCCAATTAATTAACAATTAAATAACGATCACGCAGAGATTACCTCGATAAGAGATCCCAGATTTATATTCAATGTTCTTATTGAACATTTAATTTTAATTTCACTCGCAATAATAAAAATTTAATTAATATTTACCACACGGCAATTCAGCTCTTCTCTGAGATTAAATTATCTAACAAGAAATCTTCAATTTAACTTCACTATAACTTTCTGCTTCAATCTCTCTCTCCTACTGCTCTAACTTTACGATTCCGTTTGACTTAAATTCTTTATCTAATCTGCATATAACAAGGAATCCTGTCCTCTTTTTGGAGTTGATTGGAAATAGGTAGGGAATTAAATTTCCCTAAAAAGGACGACTCAGAAGGTTAGTGATAAAGTTCCGTATAGATTTGTCACAACATAAGTACTAAAACATAAAAAGAATAAGAATTATATATTGAATTAAAAAAAGGATTACGGGAGAGAAAGATAAAATAGGCACTACTAATATTCATGATATTATTTTCATACAGTCTAAAACAGAAAACGAAAACGGAAATACAATACTAACGTTAATTGCATTAATAAGAACTGAAATACCCTTATCAATATAAGAAGTTTTAGTTTGTAAAAATTATAACCTACGCCTCATAAAGAAATAAATTCTGCGAGAAATTACTGAAAAAGTAAGTTGTAATTTGTAAGCAAAATCGCACATATAAACACACACACACACACACACATCCCGCGATAATACTATTCAAATGTTGCCAAAACTACAAAACAAAATTTTAGTTGTTAAAAGAATAATCATTTAAAAAATGATTCATTCGAAAAATAATCTTAATTAAGTATCAAAGAACAGAAAAATTGGATGGATATTCCAACCGATAAACATAGATATATTAAAAATATGTAATAATCTTTAAGAACTGCATGTAAAGTATAAATTTTCCATTTAATGAGAAACATGACATCATAACACCAGAAAATCACATAAAAATTAAATTTTAAAAAATTTAGAAAAGAATTACGAAATATAATAAGTGCGTAAAAACCTGTCCGGATTCAAATGCAACGTTATGTCAAAATTTCAGAGGAAATGGTTCAGTAGTTTCGGAGATTAGCGGCTTTGAACAAACACTCATTACATTTTTATTTATATAGATAAATTTCATATTGCATGAGGCAATTTTAAAAGGAATTTTCTTTGTTTATTTTGTAAGCTTCATTCATAACAATGTATAAAAAGTGATAAAAAAAATTTATATTTTTAGATATATAACTAAAATGTTGTCCCCCCCCAAAAAAAAAAAATTTAGTCTTAATTGAAAATCTTAAAACACGCTCTTTATCCATTCACTTTAAAAATACTGTAGGCAATATATTTTACGTATTGCAAACATCTTTTTTTACATTTGAGGCGTCTGTCGGCTATATTTAATTCCACAATTTCTGTGTTTAATTAGGTAATGGACTCATTTTGAATCTCCATTCGAAACTATTCATTAAATAACTACAAATATCTAGGAGGAGATGAAAAGTAACAAATACATTTTGTCTAATGTAGAGGTTATCGGTAAGCATTAACACTGAGATAAACACATTTCTTTATATGGATTGTGTGATTCTGGTTCTCTGTTAATACTTTTTATATAACCAAAGTATCTGTGAAAGAGAAACCACAAGTTTTGTATCCAATAGTATTTTTTGCATTTTCAGTTCTTTCTTAAAAAGTAACCAAACTAAATATGTATTGTAATAAAAAATCAGCTTAATACTTTATGATATCTGGTTCGACTCCGGCTTGACGGACAATATCGGTATATAATTGAACTCCATTCTGCCAAATACTGAAGCATTTATTTATACACTATTGTTTCTGTCATCTGCTATTTTCTCCCGTACAACTCTTATCATTCTTTTTTCATTAAGACCAAAAAATATTGGATGAAAACCGTAATCCTCGGTTCCATTAAATTTTTAAAAAAATAATAATAAAGTTTGTCCTTCCTCCTGCATATGATTCGTAAACGCATTTCCTTTAAGTAAGGCTTTTTCTCCTTCCTCTGTAGCAACTTTCTAGGACAGCTAAGTTTGTGCTTCTCACTTGTTTACATTCTTTACTTTTCATATGGCCGATAGCTTTGAGTTTTCTTCGATTTTTCTGTTTTCTAGGGTGTCTAATGAAGGCAAAATGTACTTTCAAACGTACGAAAAATATTATAAAAAGGAATTCGATTACATTACCGTATCCCCAAAGGGGAGGATTGTATTTCCGCATTCCCCAAAAGTTTTTTGCGATGTTTTTTCGTACTGACATATGCATTTCTCACTTTGGCTGATATGATATTGCCCGTCATGTGAGAACTTCAAAACACGTCGTATAAGAAATCAAGTAGCAGTTGCTCTAATTTGGATCGTTTTTTCAATAAGAGATGATGCACTGTTTATATCTTCTCTTGTAACTTTCACTTGAACTGATCATGCTGGCTCTCTTATCAGAAAATATTGCTAAGAAGTACCGACGTGGAAGGACTAGGGCTGGTTTCACACGAGGAGTCTTTGTGCCAGTCAACTCGTTTTCTGTCACCACTCTATTGTGAAGAGGGGAGATAATTCCTATCACACGCAAACACAAAGTTGATTGAAAAGATAGTGTCGTAGGGTGAAAGGAAGTGCCAGACTCATCGGTACAATTATTGAGTCCAAAAGAACTATAAAAAGCTTTTACCATTTTTAAAACACACGTAGCTGAATACGAAGAGTGTGTAGCTTTTACAAAATGCTTTTAGTTCAGGCAATAAGTGGGGAGGAGAACGTGGTTTTCGAGTGCATGAGGGAGTGCCGACATTTGTTTGTTGATCCTCATAAATTAAAATTTTTAGGATTTCGAGATTTGGCGACTATAAATCATTACATCGTTTCCAGATTTGGCGATTGATTGCATAAACCATTTTCAGATTTGGCAATTAATTCCATATTTGGCGACTAAAAGAATAAGGAGCAACCCTAAAACCACAAAAAGGCTTCTGGTTAATACAAATAAAACAAATTAAAAGTGTTCTTTATGTGAAAAAGGGTAGGGAGGGTTCGTAGTTTTTCTGAAAATGGAAATAAAAAAAAAGATTCGTGCATGTGAATAAAAATAATTTATGTTCTTACTGCTAAATATTTTTTTATTTTTATAAAAAATATTTGTACGTTGAGAAGTTCAGAAGTGATGATACGAATTAACATTATAGCAATACGTTTAAAAGGTGATAAATTTATGTTCTAACTGTTAAATATTTTTTTTATTTTGATAAAGCAATATGTTTAAAAGTGATGATATGAATTAACATTATAGTCATACGTTTAAAATGTGATAATACTATTGACATTTAATATTTCTTCTTGACTCACTTTTATTAGTTAGACCTGTATCTATAGAGACGGAATCTTTAAAATATAACGATAGGGGATTCATTCGAGACCCCGTAAACGCCGAGAATAAATACCCTTCAGACACGTCAATAAATATCCATTGAAGAGCAAGACTAATTCCAGCAGCCACATAATTCAGGTTCCAAATATCAAACTCAAGGATAAAAATTCAACAAAGAATAAATGATAGCTTTAAAAACTAAAATAACAGGCTTTTATTGTAAATCGAACTAAAAAATGAAAAATAAGTTATAGTTTAACCCTTTATCTACCGATGATACTTATAAGTACCACTCACTTTAAAATTACATAGCATAACCATTTTTACGAATACTCTGACGATACTTAGCAGGAATATTCTTTTAAATCCACTCTTCCAAGGTATATGGCAGCACGAGTTCTATGATGAGTATTTTGGAAGGGAAGGAGGATAGTTTTATTGCACAAATTGCGTTTTCAACGGATTGCGAAGATTGTCATTTTGTTCCGAAAAAAATAGTTAATGTCAAAAGGTAAGTGTCTTATTTTTTTTTTGTATGTTAATGCAAACATTAGAAAACAATTTGACTATTTATCTTAAGTGAACAGTGTATATAATTAATTTTACAGCTGAATATCTTTAATTAATTAATTAGCTCAAACTAATTAAATGTCCCAAAGTTAAGTATTTTGTTTAAGTATATCCCTTAATTTTCAATGTGGTGATTTTAAAAAAAAATATTGCATGAAAAAAACTGTAGTAAATCATAATGCGGTACATAAAAGGTTAAAAAACCCCAAAAAACACGCTTTTATAGTGAATTGAACTAAAAATTAAAAAAAAGTGTGTGTGTGTACTTATGTACGCACGTAAGAAGTTATACTTCTTTGGCGTAACAAGATTAAAATAATTTTAAAAATCTTGAGCAGAGCAAGCTGGGCCAAGAACGAAAGGCGGTCACGAGCAGAGTTGAACGATACTAACCTTCAGTCAATTGGACCAGCCAAACCCAAGATAATCATGATTTAAATAAATTTAAACACCCCCGCACAGGGACAATAGGACAATCAACACGGGGGTTCGGCAGACTGTACCTGGATATGAGTTGAACCGAATGTGACACTTGAGACCTCACATTGAATGTCTCGGCTGGAAGAATCGTTCCTGAGAAAATTAAGACATTTGCCTGAAGAGTCCCCGAGTTATGGTCATTTTAAAATAATTAAAATATTTAAAACAATTAAATAAAATAGAAGCAGGGCATCCATCAATTCGAAACTGGGCATAATTGTGAGGAAACACAAAAGGAATCCATTCGATCCGGTCCAGAGTCTGTAGTTGCAAATGAGGCGGCGCTAGCTCGGGAAAAGGAAACGAAACTATCTCGCCCGGGGGTTTCAACTGTGACGTAAATGGTCACGTACATCCCAGCGATATACAGAGTAGTAAGTGAGCCCAAAGTTTCATCCTTCTATCTCTGTAATATCGTTACGTCATCAAAAGATCGAACCCCATAGGAATAACATGGGGATTCTAACTTTAGTGATAATGCCCCCCTAAGCCCACTGTCTACACACGAATTATAACACATGAAACAGCTCAACGAGAACCTATGGTCTGTGTTTCATTAACGAATCTCAAAAATCCTCGGAGCTATGCGGGATTTTAAACAAATTATAACTTTAAAATAATTTTAAAATGTTAAATATAGGTGAAGAAATGCGACTATGGTCCTAAAAAAATATATCTAGGGTGCTCATAGGAAGAACAATTGAATCCAGCCGGTGCGGTTGACCAAGGTGGCATAGGATTCCAGTTATTTCTGGGAAAGCCCTGTAGGAGGGGAAGGGGCCAATTCCACGTAAAGCTCACGCTAATATGAAAATATGGCGGACCACCAAAAATCAAGTTCCAAGCTCAATTGCTTGAAGGGGGGGGGAGAAATTTTTTCCAGTCCCCATAGGATTAAAATGGGAACATGATATTTGAGTGCTTAAGCCCTCCCCCTTACTCAATGGGAATGAAGTAGATGACTAGATGGGTCTCGACGAGTGGAACAGTTGGATCAAATCTCAAGTCCCAAACTCGAATAGGAGCCAAAATATTGTGAATTTAAACAAATTAAAAAGTTTAAAACATTTAAAAACTATGGAAGAAATAACCCTATGAGCACACACACACACATGAAATTATAATAACTGGAAGAGCAGATAGAGAGGGATCGAATGAGCCAGGTTCGAATGGACCATGATGCTCGGGTGCCGAGATATTGGCCAAAAAACTGTAGAGGGAAGTAATGCATAGGGGGAATGCGTCCCAACAGATATGATTTATAACAATAGTTTTTATGATCCCCCAAATATCATTCCCATTGCACCAAAAAAGTGGCATTTTAAAATATTGTATTATACAACGGTGTGCGCACGGTATGTCGTGAAGGTGTGCGCGTGCATCCGTGACGGTGTGAGCGTGCATCGTAAAAACTTACCCTCATCCTTTTTCCCTAACTCCCCAAAAGAAGTATAACTAATATAGTAAAGAAGTTTTTGGTTTTTTTTGAGAATTTCGAAGGCGGGAAAATGATCTGTCCCATTCTGTATATTTGTAGACAAGGCATTTTCGTATCCGTTCCTACGGAACGCAAAGCAAAGGTTCGCTGATGCGAGGGTATAGCTTAGTTGTAGAGCATTCGTCTGCAGGTCGAGAGATCCCGGTTCAAACCTGGGTACCTTCTTCTTCAGTGAAGCGAAGAGAAGTGTTTGTTCTGAGAATTTCGAAGGCGGAAATGATCTGTCCTATTCTGTATATTTCTAGACAAAGCATGTTCGCATCCTGTGCGCGCGCATCGTAAAAATTTGCCCTCATCCTTCTTCCCAAACTCCCAATAAGAACTATAACTTCAAAAATAGTTCTTAATATAAGAATAAAATGGTTAACGAAAGAAAATTAATGTCATTGTGGTAAAAGCGTGGGGTGTCCTTTGTACTACATTTTTACTCTAACTCAGCATTTCGGAATAGAACTATAGTTAGAAATTATAACAATTAATATAGAGCACCTCACGCTTTTATCCCAATGACATTAATTTTCTCGTTAATCGCTTTATACTTATATTAAGAGCTATTATTTACTTTTTAGTTCGATTCACTATAAAAGCGTGTTTTTTGGGGTTTTTTTAAACTATAATTTTTCGAAACATTTTTCTTAGGAACCATGGGCTTTGATTTCAAAAAGATAAGTAAGATATCTCAGGTTACCTCCCGAAGATCTAAACTAAGGGGAAAATTTTGATTGACTGTTTTAAGTGTTTGAAAAAGAGGCGTGAACAAATAGTGTTCCAGGATATCTCTCTTTAATTACCAAATACGACAGGCTTTGTGTTAGGTATGTTTTATTTTCTTAATTGCATTTTTGGGCTGGAATTTTTATTTTAGGTATAATTTCTTGGCTCTTTCAAATCCTAACTATTCTTTTAAATTCCATTCAAAAATAGAACTAATATTAAAATGCTTCACCAACTTCTGACACATCGGAGATTCCGCTTATTCCATTATGCTATACAGACCGCCAGTTAATGAAATGGACTGCTGAAGCAACAGCAAAAACTAGCAATAATTCATTTAATATTTGTGTTTGGATTTCATTCTGAAAAAAAAACTAATAACAAACACGTTTAAGTTTTGAAACGTTATGTACTTTGATTAAATTGAAATACATTGAGAAAAGCTATGTACAGTAGGCTCTCAATTATCCAAAATGAATGGAGAATTCTGGATAACAAAAATGTTTTTAAATAATCGCACGTGCAAAATAAAAAGTAGGTTCAGCATTTAAAAAGTTAGTGATTAATTTATTACTGTTTGAATTAGATGGTTATTTAGCCTCTGGAGTAACTCAATGCATTGTCTAACAATAGCAGAGCTTTCTGCGGCAAACCAACTGATTAAAAGATATTGATGCACTGATAAATGAGGTTTACTTTAACCCACAGTCTGTAAATATTTATGTACCCATCCGTGCTTATTTATTATAATAATAAAGCAAGCAAGTTATTTTCCTCTTTAATTTTTGAATATATATATATATATATATATAGCGACAGCTTTAGAAATCATAATAGGTCTCCAGTTTAGTCCTATGACTTTTTGCATCTACTTTTGTTGTGTTTGCTGAATTCCAATTTCTTACTTCTTTAGTACTGTGTGTTCTAGTTATTCTTCACTTTTATTTTATTATACTATATATATATGTCATGATTTTGAAGACAGAACCAGATTAAAGTTTTAAAAAGGAAGACCTTTATTCGATCATTTGTACATCTGTTCTGACTCTAAGAGCAGGGAGTAAAAAGCACGCCATGGTGGTGGTTTCAAGTGGATAACACTTGAAAAACATATGGTAAGTATCGCTGCTTTGAAGAGGTTGCTTGCAAGTTAATGCTGACATATGTTGACTATTAAATCTAACGATCTGGAATTAAACATGTTTACTGGCTAGGCCATATGTTCGGAAGACATAAATGGGTGATTAGTTTGATACTTGAAGATGGGAACTGAGAAAGATGAGTTAAGTGCTAGATAGGGAATTTAATTTTTAATCTAATTTAATTATCCTTACACATATATATATATATTTATATGTCATGATTTTGAAGACAGAATCAGATTAAAAGTTAGAAAAATGAAAAAGACGTTCTTTATTCAATCATTTCTACATCTATTCTGACACTGAGAGCAGGGAGGAAAAAAGCCCGCCATGGTGGTGGTTTCATGTGGATAACACTTGAAAAATATGTGTTAAGTATCACGGATTTGAAAAGGGTATTTGAAAGTTAATGCTGACATATGTTGACTATTAAATCTAACAATCTGGAATTAGACATGTTTATTGGCTAGGCCATATGTTCGGAAGAAATAAATTGGTGATTAATTTGATACTTGAAGATGTGATCTGAGAAAGATGAGTCAAGTGTGTGCTAGATAGGGAATTTAATTTTTAATCTAATTTAATTATCCTTATATATATATATATATATATATATATATATATATATATATATATATATATATATGCGCCTTCTCTTATATTTTCAATAACTAATAACGCTGGAAGGACATATTTCAAATCAGTCCAGAAAGACTCCAATTTCATCACGAACTCATGTACTTTCTTGTAAAGCGGTAACAAAATTATTTTTTTGTAAGATTAAATATTTCGCCTGATGTAAATCTCATAGATTTATTTCATAAAATTATTTAAAAACAGATGATTTTTATCAAATTTTTGTGGATGATATAAGATAGCAAGAAGTCTACTGTACGGAGAAATCTCAAAACTTTCGTGTTACATTTGTAATGAGTTAGCGCTAATCAAGGTATTTTTTGTATTTAAAAATTTAGCAAATGTTTAAATTTATTCTGCTCAAGCATGTTTTCTAATATTGTTCCAGCTTTAAGAATTGATATTTTTATGGTCGTAAAGTTTCCTTTCTTTAAGGTTAGCTAATACTCGTAGTTTAAATGATTTCTCCGAATTTTATGCATTAAGTATTTCTTATGCATTTTATTTTTCATTAAATAACTATACAGTTTTTTTTATTTGATAGCCCAACATATCGAAACCGAAAAACATGTATTAGGAATTGCTCTAAAATGTATGTTATTCAGATTGAATGAACTTACATTAGTTTGCTATATTATCACTTTTCAGCTCTTCGGAAAATGTAAACTGGCTTTAAATCCAACTGACATTAATTCATGTTTAAAAATGACCAGGAGTTTCTGAAAAATTGCTAAATTTTCCAGATTTTTTATCGTACAATAAATATGTGCAGATTCGTAAGAGGAATCATTTGTAGGCAATGTAAACACGATACACTTTTACTAATTCGACACATGAGGCCCCTCGTCTTATTATTGAATATCCAAAGTGCAAATAAACGCATATTGTATAGGACAAGAAATGCATAGTACAATTACATACATAAAATACATCTTCTAACATTACGTCTGAAGGTATGGGCCAGAACCTCGTCTCGTTCTCGACTTAGTCTGAAGAAGATCATAATTGGAATAATTTCAACGGTCAAATGTTACTTACGGTTGTATTCTTCGAAAAACTGGGAATGTCAGACAATATGTCAACTGGTTTCTTGTGATGACCGTCGTCTATGTACAGACCTAAACCTACCACCATTCTCCATCATTACTAATTCTGTCAAAAGGTTGCAGTTGGTCGAGCCGGTTTGTGCGATTGTAAGTCATCCGTATTTATTTGTTTCGGATTATTGTTTGCACGAGTATTTGACAACATATCCTATGTACTGCTTACTTTTAAGGGTCATAGGTGGGGCCTACATTTGAGCAGGGGCCCAGGGCCTACTTTTGAGTTGGGGCCCAGGGTCTCAAAAAGTCTTAAGACGTCCCTGAACATTACATAAACTATACAGAATTAAAATAAATGAATATAAGCACAATATGTATATGTATTTCGGAAAACTTTGTTTCCCTTATTCAATAAGATTAACAAATTATAAAATATTTTAATCAACAAAAACAAACACAAAATAACTGGAGTTGATTATAGTAGTGCTCAGTGCTAAACGTCTAGTTAAAAAGTGACTGAAGTGAATGATAGCTTAGAGCAGTGCTTCTCAAACTTTCAATACTGGCAACCCCTTTTCGATCACAATTTTTTTCGTGCCCCCCTTATACATTAATAATGTACTGAATGCAATAATAATGAACTTTGACGCTAAAGCTACAATAGGCGATCTTAATTATAAACCATACAAATTAGTAACATAAATATTAAAAATTTTGTATACTACTTTTAAGCAAAATAAATAAATAAATAAAATAATAGGATAATTATTATGTTATTTTTCCTTTCTCTAATTTTTAAATTGAACATATTACAAAATGCGGTAGCTGCTTAGAAGACAAAATATAGATATCTGCTAAATATAGAAAAAGATCTCAGAGGGTCAATTTCTAATCATAAGCATTCCTTATAAAAACTTTGCTTTCCAAGACAAGCTCATAGAAGTCATTAGTACTTATTAAACTTGTTCTTAATTTAGTATTAATTAATTAGTTATAAAATATTCTGTGCAGCACTGATAAATTAAAAGTATACCGGCTGAAGTGCCCGCTCTTTGCACGAGTTCATTTATAAGAAAATAAAACATTATTGATATAATAGCTGAATTGTAAGGGAAGCAAAGTCAAGTGCTCGACAATGTTTACAAAAACGTAAAATGATTTTTTTAAAATGGTTGCTCACATTATAATTAGTTTTAAGCGAATTGTAATTTTAAGCCTCACAGAATTAGCATTTATAATTGATGTTAAACAGTAGCGCACACAAGAATTTTTCAAGGGTGGGTCCGGGTCGAAAGTTCACCAATCTTGTATCAGGTTCCTTTTGATTTTGTCGATTTTCGGGAACAAAACACAGTAAAAAACTAATTCTTGAATAAATAATTAGCATTAATTAATAAAATTAATCATTAATAACAAATACTTAGTTAAATTTTGCGTACTATAAACTTAGAATTATAATCAATCGGAAAAAAATCAATGGTTTGGGGGGTCCGGACTCCCCCTTGTGTGCACCACTGATGTTAAATAATGATCAATAATATAAAATATCGATAAAGAATAAATGTATTATTTTTAGTATTTAAAGCGAAAAGACATCAACATGTTTTAACCCGGGAGCAGGCGGGGACTCGATACGGTCGGGGTTATTGAGTCACCCCAATTCTTTTTTTATAATTATTTTATTGTACACGATACAAATCATGATTCCAGTGAATAATTTAATTAAGAGAAAGTTTACTTACCTACTTTCAAGGACTTTTCAAGTTTTCTTTGGTAATAAATAAACAGTTTTGCCAGAATTAACGATTTCGTAATCTGTGTGTCCCGCGCGACCACTTCCGGGTAAAAAGTATATTCATTATGATAATATGTATGTTACTGCTAAAAAAATTGCGTGAAAAGTTTTTCGTTATGCTTCATATGCTGAGAATATGTATAAAAATATGTACTGGCCAAGTAATCCTTCATGTGCTTGTGTGTGTGTGTGTGTGCTCTCTCCGTGGTTTTCCAAATATCTTAAAACACTTTTGCATGGAAAAAAGCGCAACAGAGAACAAATAAGAGAGGGGTCATAACTAACTGTACCAATAACTTAGAAGGTCAAACAGATTACAGCTATAATGTGCAGTATTTCAAAAATAATGACAGTGATGAATTTTTTATGTTCCTAAATTTTTTCGATTCTGGGTCTGGGATATGTTTTTTCTCTGAAAGAGTAGTATGTTAGGTTAAAAAAAGCGTAATAAAAAAATCTCTCATCATGGGATTACAGCAAATCAAATAAAAGCTTTTTTTATTTGGTTATAGGATCAAAGATAGCTAATTAGGTATTGAAGAAGTTTTTATTTTTGCTGACTTAATATCGTGCGCGCGCGCCTATAAATTATATCAGAGTAAAAGTGAATTTTTATTATGTCAGAAAGTATTTTGTTTTAATTCATTCCAGTAAACTAATTATTTTTTAAATCTTTTATTTTCGATATGCTCGCGCCGCCCCTTCGAAAGGTCATCGCGCCCCCCAGGGGGCGCGCCCCACAGTTTGAGAAACACTGGTTTAGAGCAATTCATTGATGTACGTGGGGGGGGATAACCCTTTGTCTCCTTTAAAAAAGTATCAGATTTCTGGGGTTGCTAGAGCCAGACTAGAGAGGGTCTCTGCATTGGATTGGTCAAATCACATTCTGAATGGAATTAAAAAAAATGTTTTTTTCGTCTCTCACAGTAACTATAATTTTTAACAATAAAAAGCAATAATTTTTCTGGATTAAATAATATTTATAAAAAGGATATGAGATAGTTTTCTAAAATTTTTCGTAAAAGAGCGATGATCTTTGAAAAAACCAAACAATTAATATATCGGAGTTAAAGGTCTATAAAATATATGCTGATTATAAGAAATATTTTTTCTCATTACATGCAAGTAGTGCTCAAACATGAATGATTTGAAAAACACATAATAGCTTTCTTAAAATTGCACTGTCTTTATAAAGAAGTAGGTTTTGGATATATAATTTTACATCGTTTCAATAAAAAACAGTGTGCCGCGTTGCGTGGTTAGACATTCTTCACTACAACACGGTTGAATGAAATAACGATAAATTTTTATTAACTTTAAAGATAAAAGATTAAATGAGCAATTAAGAGGTAAGCTTCCAAAAACTACAACACATGGTAAACCAGGCACGCTACAAGAATAACAGATCAATTCAGTTCAGTTTTGGAGTCGTTTTGTTGAGCTGTAAGGTCGTTGCATACTCCCCTTCCAGTATCAACGATACCTAGTTGGAAGATGAACTTTGTGACTAGAACGTGTAGATGGCTGGGTAGGCGTTGAAGCTGTTGGATCATGTTCCACTGTAGCAAGTGTTGGAGCTGTTGCATTAGGTTCTACAGTAGCAGGTGTTTCATTCTTGGTTTGAGGTAGTTGCAAGTCCTCAGTGTTAAGAAAGAAGGCAGGTTTGCATCGATCAATAGATACAGATACCCGTTTACCATTGATGTCAAGGAAAAACACTTTATCCTTCCTTTGTAAGACTTTGAAAGGGCCATCATAGGATTGTTGAAGTGGACGACGTAACATGTCTCGACAAAGAAAAACATGTGTTGCTTCCAACAGTCCTGGATGGATAAAAACTGGACGTTTGCGATGGTGCTTTGGTGGTTTAGGGTGAAGTGATTGCATGTGAGACTTAAGTTTCGAAACAAAATTCACAACATCATCATCTGGCTTGGAAGAGTCAAACATCTCTCCTGGCAGTCGAATAGTGGTCCCAAAAACTAATTCAGCTGGGGTACACAGAATATCTTCTTTAAGAGAAGCTCGTAGACCAGTAAGATGATAGGGAGTACTTCTGTCCAACGCTCAGTAGCATGGCACTTGATTGCACTTTTCAATGGGCGGTGCAATTCTTCGATCCTCCCATTAGCTTGAGGGTGGTATCCAGTTGTACGACACTTCTGAACACCAAGTAGTTTGCTAAGAGCTTTGAAGAGCGAGGACTCAAACTGCCTGCCCCTGTCGGTTGTGAGAATCGCAGGAGTTCCAAAGCGAGAACCCAAGAGGAAAAGAAGGCCTCAGCCACAGTCTCAGCAGTTATGTCTTTGAGAGGTTGGGCCTCTGGCCATTTCGAAAAACGGTCAATCATTGTCAGGCAATAGGTGTAGCCATTTGATGGAGGTAGAGGTCCAATGAGATCCAGATGAACATGATCAAAACGTTGGGAAGGTTCTTGAAATGATGAAAGAGGTGATCTAGTATGACGATGAATTTTGGATTTTTGGCAAGCTAGGCAGTGTCTTACCCACTTAGCTACATCTGATGAGATTGATGGCCAAACAAAACGCTGCTTCATCAAATGTACTGATCGACGTATGCCAGGATGGGATAAATTATGCATAGCAGAGAAAACATCTTGGCGATGCTGTTTTGGGATGTAGGGTCTGGCTGTGCCTGTTGATAGATCACACATAATTTCAGTAGACGAATTGGGAAAAAGTTACCTTTTGAGTTCCAAGGAAGTTCCAGATGCTATTAGGGTGTGAAGCTCCTGATCAGTCTGTTGTGTCTCAGCAATACAGTCATAGTCAATTTGACTTGGGAAGGTGATTGCAGAAACACGAGAGAGAACATCAGCAGCAATATTGTCAGATCCTGGAATGTGTACAATATTTGTGGTGAACTGAGAGATGAACTCCAGCTGACGGATCTGCCGTGGAGAACACTTGTCCCTTTTTTGCCTAAAAGCATAAATGAGGGGCTTGGGGTCAGTAAACACTGTGAAATCTCTAGCTTCCAGCATATACCGAAAGTGTCGGATAGCCGAGTAGATAGCAAGGAGTTCACGGTCGTAGGCACTGTAAGACTTTTTAGATGAAGTAAGTTTTCTGGAAAAGAAAGCCAATAGCTGTAGCTCAGAGTTCATAACTTGGTGAAGTGCACCTCCTATGGCATAATCAGAGGTGTCCACATGAAGAGCAAGCGGGGCAGAAGGTGAAGGATGAGCAAGAAGTGCAGCATCAGCAAGAGCTTGTTTACACCTCTGAAATGCTGTCATTGCCTCAGAAGACCAGTTTAAAGGCTTTGAGTCCTTCTTACCTTTAGAACCTTTTAAAAATTCACTTAAAAGATACTGTTGTTCAGCTGCTTTGGGCAAGAAACGTCTATAAAAATTTAACAGTCCTAAAAATTTTCTCAGAGAGCCAACAGTCTCTGGTTGTTTGTAATCAAGAACTGCTTGAACTTTGTCAGGCAATGGCTTAATGCCATCAGGAGTGATAAGGTGGCCAAGGAAAATGAGTTCAGTCACACCAAATACACATTTAGAGATATCTAGTTTTAAACCATATGAGCTCAGTCTTTGGAATATAGTTCTTAAGTGAGAACGATGCTCCTCAGCATTTTCTGAGTAACACAAAATATCATCCAAGTAGACAAAACAAAAAGGAAGTCCTCTTAGTACTTCATGCATAAATCGCATAAAGGTTTGTGGTGCATTCACTAGGCCAAAACACAAATGGGTATATTCGTAAAGACTCCATGGAGTTGTTACAGCTGTCTTAGGAACATCACACTCAGCTATAGGGATTGTGTGGAATGCCTTAAAAATGTCTATTTTGGAAAATATCCTCTTGCCATGTAGTGCATGAGCAAAGTCATTCAAATAAGGTATGGGGTAGCTGTCGAACTCAGTAACAGAATTCAGCTGCCTGTAATCCCCAACAGGTCTAACTGTAGAGTCAGATTTGGGCACAACATGAAGAGGAGAACTCCAGGGACTTTTGGAAGGTCTAATAATGCCTTGAGCAAAAAGAAATTCAAATTCTACCTTCACTGCATCATACAGTTTAGGGTGTACCCTTCTAGGCCCGACAGTGACTGGTGGGCCAGTAGTAATAATATGGTGGACTGTGCCATGTGATTCTGATTTGAAAATTAAAGAAGGGTTGCTGAGGTCTGGATAATCAGATAAGATGTTTTTAAAACTAATGTTTGCATCTATAGTGAGGATTGAGGGCTGTATAATATTTAAAAAAACACAAGGAGTGAGAGAAAAGAGAAGTTTCCACATCCATCAACCTTTTTTTCTTAAGGTCAATTAAAAGGTTGAAGTGCTTTAGAAAATCAGCACCAATTATAGGAGATGATACATCAGCAATTATGAAAGTCCAGATAAAAGGTTGCCTCAGACCCAGGTTCAGTTCTTATACGGACCATACCATAGGCTGGAATTTTGGTATTATTAGCAGCAAATAAGGAGAAGTTAGACTGAGGTGATTTATTCATAGTTGGAGAAGGTGGGATGACACAGATTTCACTTCCAGAGTGTATGAGGAATTTCTGGCCAGACTTGCGGTCTAATAAAAATAACCGGCTGGTATGTTGCGAGGGCTCTGCCATTCTAGCTATGACAGAGCTTACTCGTTTTTTTTGCACAAATGTACAAGGTGAAACACACTTGCGGGCCTTCTCTTTATAACGGCGATGATAGTAGCAGATGCCACTTCCTCTATTGACACTCCTAGAGCGTGAATGTGATCTCCGGCGGTCAGAACTATATCGTTGGTGGCGAGAGGAATTGCGCTCTCTTGTCAGTTCAGCAACTTGTAGAGACAGCTCTTGGATCTGCCTGGCGAGAGAGTCCATGGTTGGCTGAGCACTGCATGAAGATGACTGGGATGGTGGAGGAACAGTTGTGGCAGCACAGATAGTCGAGGACGCACCAACAACCTCAGAAACCTTATCAGCAATGATAGCCAGTTTATCCAAAGGCTCTGAGGATGCAGACAAAACAGTCTGGATATGTGGTGGTATTCTTTGAAGCCACAAATTTGCAGAAAGTCATCCTGGAGTTGGCCATTAGACAGCTCTTTCATTTTTCGCAACAGGTGGTTGGGCTTCTCATCTCTTCAACTTCTCAGCTGAAGGTCAGTAAGCAATTTCTTAATTTTTTGAGTCTCCGAGTCGCTAAATTGGGTGATGAGCCGCTGCGAGAGAGTGTGATATTTGTCACTGTTCGGAGGGCTTAACACAATGTCCGACACGTAGGAGAGAGTTTCAGCATCCAAGTTCGCAACCAAAGCAGAATACTTAGTATCATCACTGGAGATACCACTGAATGTGAATGCATGGTCGCATTGCGCAATCCATAGACGAATGTTCGATTTCCAAAACGGCGGCAGCCGCAACGCAATACGAGCGACTTCAACGGTTTCACTAGTCATATTGTTGAATAAGCAGGAAGCGAAACGAATCTCCGAGCAGATGCTTCAAGTGGCCTTGAGGAGAAGGAGAAAAAAACTTTCTCTACGTACTGATCATCCGTAGTAGAAGAATTTGTAGAACAGAATAGCTTACGTGTTTTTAAGTCCAAAAGGGGTCACCACTGCCGCGTTGCGTGGTTAGACATTCTTCACTACAACACGGTTGAATGAAATAACAATAAATTTTTATTAACTTTAAAGATAAAAGATTAAATGAGCAATTAAGAGGTAAGCTTCCAAAAACTACAACACATGGTAAACCAGGCACGCTACAAGAATAACAGATCAATTCAGTTCAGTTTTGGAGTAGTTTTGTTGAGCTGTAAGGTCGCTGCAAGTGTTTGAGATAATCAAGAAAAAAATGGAGGAACATTCTGTTTTTGGTTTTTCGGCAAGCGCGCATATAAATTGTTAGCAGTGTATTTTTAATCAATTTCCTATGTTTTTGTTAACTTTATCAATTGTTGCATCATACAAAAGAATTTGAACTTAATTATAAGAAATATATTGTATAATATATCATGTATCATACGCTTAAACTATAATTGAAATTTTTATTTATTTCATAATTTCCAAAATTTCAGTGGTTTTATTATTAATCTAGTCACCCCGATACTTACACACTATTAGATGAATCCACCAAAAATTTCAACTAATATATCAATATGCTTTAATATTCTAAATTTTAGAACAGATCAAATACAAGTTAGAATATTTCATTCTTGTTCTATGATATGACAATAGATGGCGTCAAATCAAATCTTCATCAAATGTAAGTTAAGTAAAATATTGAGGGCAAAACGTTCTTATAAATATTCTGTTTTTAGTGGCAATAAAAGTGCAGTTCAGATTGTTCGAGAAGTAATTTTCGTTTCAACTTCACTTGGAGAAAATGTTTTGCATTTTAAGTATTTCACCAGTGGAGTAGCTAGTTCAGATTGGGCCCAGTATCCAAACTCCTTTGGGTCCCTTTTTTATGTGAAACGAAGGCCCTCTTAGTGGTGCTGTAGTTACACATGTTGAGGCCCCTGTAGCTTTAAGGCCCCGTATCATTGATACGGCGGTAGCTACGCCTCTGTATTTCACCCATTATCAGAATTGAAAGTTTTCAATGTCTGATAAGAAATCCAAACCTGTGAAGTTATTCAAGATATTTTGTATAATTATAGAATGTTTGTGGTTATATATCTAACTAAACAAAGTTTTTCTACTTTACTCAGAATCTATTGGTGCTTATTTTCACAATGAAAATAACATCCTTCAACATCCAGTTCATTATCGGAATATATTTATATTGTAGAATCTCTTTTGAGTTATCTCAAATATATCCATAATAAGGTCTTGTTGATTCAAAAAACAAACATTCAGTACAATTAATCTCATTTCAATGAAAAAAATCTTTTGCCACTAATTCTCACATCTTACAGTTTTCTTTACTACGTCCCCCTTTTCTGCATTTTAGAGTTGTTAGCATGATTTTCTTTCCAAACACATAAAAGAGATTTATACATCACATTATTTTTTGTTTTCATGAAATGTAAATCATACGGACAAATTCTACTGTAAAACCTACTATGGGAGCGCTGCACAGTCATTAGTACCCTTTTCGTCTTCCGGTTATAGCCAAATCCCCAAGGTATTTTAGAAAAGATACTGAAATTAATAATATAAAATCCTAAATCTGAAATTTACATATCTTCTATCCATAAAGTTTAAAAAACTTATATTAGAAGTTTGAAAAACTGAGTTGAATTTCGATGTTTTCCCATAGATTAACATTACACCGGAAGTAGGATTGGAAACCATTTGGTTTCACCTCAATGTTATAAAGGGTGATTTTTTAGAGGTATAGAACTTTAAATCGCAATAAAACAACGATGTATTATTCGATTGACATGAATTTTTTTTTATACGAAAGATATTCTTGTGGCATTACATTTTAAATATGATTTCTGGCATAGAACTGCCACGGCTGGCTTGGATGTAGTCCAATCTGGACGTCCAATTTTCGATGACTTTTTCCAACATTTGTGGCCGTATATCGGCAATAACACGGTGAATGTTGTCTTCCAAACGGTCAAGCGTTTGTGGCTTATCCGCATAGACCAATGACTTTACATAGCCCCACAGAAAATAGTCTAGCGGTGTTAAATCACAAGATCTTGGAGGCCAATTCACAGGTCCAAAACGTGAAATTAGGCGGTCACCAAACGTTTCTTTCAATAAATCGATTGTGGCACGAGCTGTGTGACATGTTGCGCCGTCTTGTTGGAACCACAGCTCCTGGACATCATGATTGCTCAATTCAGGAATGAAAAAGTTAGTAATCATGGCTCTATACCGATCACCATTGACTGTAACGTTGTGGCCTTCATAGTTTTGGAAGAAGGATTCCACCAGCCCATAAAGCGCACCAAACAGTCATTTTTTCTGGATGTAACGGTATTTCGACATACACTTGTGGATTAGCTTCACTCCAAATGCGGCAGTTTTGTTTGTTGACGTAGCCATTCAACCAGAAGTGCGCTTCATCGCTAAACAAAATTCGCTTATGAAAATCGGGAACAACGGCAATCTTGTTTTGGGACCATTCGACGAATCTACGCCTTGCTTGATGATCGTTTTGATGAATTGCCAAACCAAACTGAGAATAAATCAGTTGACAGCTGTTAAATCGGTCGCCATCTTGGAAAGTAATGCCAACTTAAACTTCTATACCTGAAAAAAAACACTCTTTAGTTTACAAAGTAGAACTTGTCCATACGTTCCTAAACAGAAAAATACAAATTATTGTACTCTGTAATCGGAAAAAATGGTTTTTTTTCCTGGGAAATATATTCTTAGACATACACGCCTTACAAAATTTCAAAACCAAATTGAAATAGAAAAGTGAATTTTGAAATTCTTAAGAATCCAGATAGTTAAATATTTTGTGGGATATTTTTATACTATTTAAATATATACCAATTATTTTTAATTCAACTATTTCATTACATTTTAAAAAGAAAACTGAATCATTTTGATTTTAATCTGATATTGTTTAACATCGAGATTTAAACTAATATTCAGTAGCCAGAGTGGCGTCTTAAGACTCTTTGAGGCCCTGGATCCCTACGCCAAAGTAGGCCCTACCTGTGATCTTTAGGTATCCGACTACGTTCGGAACCATGATTTTGCAAAAGCGTATAAATGGATAATATTTATGATATTTAGTGTCACTTAGATTAGAAAAGGTATATAAAATTCTTTTAAGAATAGTTTTACAATTAAAAATTATTTAAGTACAACATTTTGACAACAAATGAACATAGAATGACGAAAATATTCTCCTTTTGTGAAAAAGGCTTCTATTATAATAATATTTTGCCTGTATATAGCTCAGACCTCTGTACAGAGGCTCATCTAGAATTTTTGAAATATATAACTTAGAAGTAGGTTATGTGGCCGCGGTAGCCGATAGGCATCGGATCGTGGCTGGCTTTGTCACGAGTTCGAGCCCATTACCACTAAAGACCCGCCGTGTAGGAAAGCGATGCATGCTAAATCTGTCGAGAGCTGAAACGTCCTCCCGTTGGTGTGGTGTGGTAGTTAGGAGAGAGGGTGCCAGCTCAGGTGTCGTCCACGTCACTTGACCATGGTTCAAAATTACGTGGTCCGTCGTCAAAAGCCCTCGTGTAGCTGAACAGTGCGACGTTAATCTTCACTCACTCTTCACTCACTCACTCACTAGAAGTAGGTTATCCATGCTTTAAGACTACAGAAGGGAGAAATTTTAAGAAAAAATGTCGATAATTATTTCAATGGGTTGTAACTCTGAAAATAATGTGAATTTTTCAAAAATCGTAGTTGCGCCTCTGTACAGAGGTCTGAGCTATATACAGGCAAAATGTTATTACAATAGAAGCATTTTTCACAAAAGGAGAACATTTTGAAAAAGGTTATTCTAAGTTAATTTTTTGCCGAAATATTGTATTTAAATAATTTTCTTTACCAAAATGTCCTTAAAACAATTTTAAGCATGTATTCTAATTTAAGTGTGACACTAAATATCATCAAAATTATCCATTTATCCGCTTTTTTAAGATCACGGATCCCAATATAGTCGGATACCTTAAAAGCAGACATATAGTCTGCTTTGTCAAATACTCGTACTAACTGTAATTTGAAACAAATAAATGTGTGCGACTCACTATCTCACAAACCGATTCGACCGATGTATATCCGCATTTCGATTAAATGAGTTGAATGATCGTTTATGGTTTTTGGCTATCTGCCTAGACATGGACAATTGTCATCACATACAGGGCCGATCCTAGCAGGTATGCAGCGCATGCACCGCACGCTGGCGGCCGAAGGCCTCATACAATTCTATCAGTCAAGAAAAAATTTTTACGAATTTTTCAAAATAAAGTTTATAATGAGTCGAATAAATATGCTGAATTATAAACAGTTATTGAAAAATCAAAATAAGTCCTGATTTTCCGATAATATAACATAGTTTTAGAAAAATAGAATGATATTTCACAGTGTGTTGGTCTATATTCCATTAACGTCTACTCTTGAAACGCTTTCTTCATTTGGCAGCAAAATTCGTGTGGCAGACCCTTAACACAAGAAAAGGTTTTTTTTTTTTTTGCTTAGCGGTACAGGCGGCGCAATGTGGATCGCGGCTTAACAAAAAGGATTTTTGCGGAAGTTGCTTTACGAAAATGTCAAAAATGGTGAGAGTGTTTAAATGCAATATGCATTGCAGGAAATTAAAAGTTTTCACAATTTAATAATAACTTTGCAATTTAGAAAAACAAAATAGAGAAAAGAAGGTATTTTTGTGTTTATTTGCATTTTTATTAATATTTTACTTTTTACTCTTATACAGGTAGATGAGTTTATAACGTCAACGTTAAGTATTAGTCAAAATCTAAAAAATTCTCTAGAGGGGTGGAGCATTAGGTCTTTGCATGCACACTAGGATCGGCCCTGATCACATAATAATACAATCTGGTAACTTTTGCCAATTGGCATGCAGTTTGAAATGCCGTTTTTCGGTGAATATGAACGGGAATAATATTTGACCTCTAAAATTGTTCGGATCAGGATCTTACTAAGACTGAGTCGAGAACGAAACGAGGTCCCCACCGAGGGTTAGGCCTGGGCCCAATTGGAGAGAACATGCCTTAGGGACGTCCCTGTCAGTAACTTATTCTCCTGGAAGTTAATCAGTCTTATTAATTCAGCATTAAGCTATGTTTTTAGAAGTCTGACATAATTTATACCATTATCAAACAAAAAATTAACCCATGGTTCAAAAGGTGGTTTCATGGTTTTATTTCTAATGGGCTGCGAATTGATCATTAACCATTGCAGACCTAGTACATCCCCCGGAAGCTGGTATCACTCTTTAGTGCGGTGCCCTATAAGCGGATCCCATTCCCGCAGGTAATTTTGACGCCAATGCAAACCTATACCAGGATTTAATTTTGCCGAGAGTATCCAAGATGATTCAAAAGTCAAAATAGTCATTTTTTCCCTCAACTTTCGTAATATTTATGGATTGCTCATTAACCTCTCCAGACAGTAATAGTCTTATTTCAGCATTAGGGACACTTTCCTCCGAAAACGCTCATAAGAAAACTAATAAAGAAAACGCATTAAAGGAGAAAGTTTTTTCAATTTTTCTCATTTTTAACAAAAGACATTTTAATAATTAATATAATAATAATAATAATATACACATAATAATAATTTAAAAGACATAAAATATACAAAAAAAAAAAGACATTTGTTACATGATCCAATGATTAAATACGATTTGAACGCATTTTAAATCATGTGTGTGTCCCAGACTTCCTTTTTCAATAAATAATAAAAAAATCAAATTTTCTAGAATTTGAGTTACGGAATCCAGAACAGTATATTTTCGTTAAATACTTGACATCTGAAGACTTCTTGAGGTTCTCGGTCTATATACAAAAGCAAGCTCTACCTGCGTTTGTTTATACATGGTAAGTTCAACAAAAGCAACATATAATAAAGTGAAGTTTTATTAGAAAATCATTTTTCCTGTATTTTAAATTCACCAAATCATATATTACGTCCTCAAAATTAACTGTTAATAACATTTCATTTTCAATACTCATCAAGTTTAAATTGCTTAATCGTGATTGAGTCATACGATTTCTCAGTTTTTCGGAGAACATATGTCCGGTAATAACATTTGATGAGAGATTAAAATTATTCGCGATCATCGTCTTACAGAGGCTGAGTCGGGAACGAGACGAGACCCCCCTTCCCAGAATCAAGACCCTGGACTCGGGCCCAGTTGGCCCGCGTCTTAAAACGTCCCTACTAAGACAAACTGTTTATTTTTGATAATAATTTGAATATCTTTATTTAGACTTTAAAAATTTATGATACAAGCTGCGGAAATAAATTCTGGCTTAAACTGTTGATTTGATGGAAGTACTGTATTCATTTGAGTAGTGTATAATTTTATTTTCTTTAATAAAAACATGATCTTCAAATTAAAATTATTAATTATTCAGTCTAAAGTATTATTTGAAAAAAACCCCGAGTAAGTTATCTGTAAGTTCAAAAAATCTTTTTTGTTTCCGTTTGTGCGAGTCTCGAGTACTATAGAATTAAAAGCAAGAATAATTAGAAATACAAATTCTGTTTTTGTTGAGAGAAGTAAATATATGAAATAAATCATACACGTAGTATATGAATAAAAGCTGGTGGATTTGTTTTAATTTTTGGATGCCATTGTTTGATAATACACATGTGACTTCAAAAGAGTTGTGTGATTAAAAGTGAATGTGTTTAGATTTATTTATGTATATCTAACGTTACCGAATGCAAAACTGTAGCTTTAAAAATGCATTTATTTTACTTATGAAATACTTTTAAGCAGTAATTAAAATATATGTAATTCCCAATCCATTAAATAAACAGTTCGTTAATACGTTTGAACTTTCTTATGAAAGGCTTTAATACATGTTTTTTATAAGAAGCTACTATAAAGTAACATTTAAAATTAACGGCTAGCAATACTGCTGCTATCAAATCTGTTTTTTTTTTAAAATTAATTGTTTCTTTGTGAAACGGATATTTTTGTAGAGATTTTCTCTCGCTAATGATAGAAAAACGGATATTGGCAAGATAGAAATTAATTCTATTCAAATAAATGTTAAACTTAAATAATAATTGTTAAACTTATATTTTATGTAAATGCATTTAATTTCTGTTAATTTTTTAAAATGGTTTTCATAATTTATATTTCTGTTTTTATATTTTTCTTTACTCATGTAGTCGTATCGATTGTATTATGCTTAACTGCAGCATAACTGTGTAAAATACTAAAAACGTGGCATTTTCTGTACAACGTGTAGATCTATGTTTGCCGCCGTGGAATGAACACGCAGAATAAAATTCCAGTAGATTTTGATAAAGTTTAATGTTTGAATTAAATGAAAACTCAACACACTTGAGTATTATTTAGAGTGCTATGAAGCAAGCACCTAATAACTGGTGACCCTGGATTTTTTTTTTTTACTGGAAAATGACAAAATAGCGCATTGGCTAACAAGATCGTGGAGATGGCGCTAAGAACAATTGATGCTGCAGTGGTTCAGAAAAATTCCTAAGAGTGGATGAACTCCTCTCTAAATTAGTAAGTCTGGAAGAACAACTTACCTCTTTGAAGCTACAACGAAAAGTCCGGAGCTCTAGCCCTCATCACCATCAGAGGAGTAGAAGTCGCAGCAAATCAAGGCGCCGCTACAATCCTCAGGGACGATATTGCTTCTACCATTTCCGATTCGGGAAGAAGTGCCTCCCTGGTAAATGCGTACAGCCGTGCAGTTTCAATGAGCCGGGAAACGAATACCAGCAGTAGACGCCGCGGCGAGTCCTGCTGCCGATATTTTAGGCCGCAAATTCCGGTTATTTGTCAAGGACAGAGAAACCGGATGTCAATTCCTTGTGGATAGTGGAGCAGACGTCTCGATCCTCCCTTGGACAAAAACGAAAGGTGAGTGCCAAGCCTCTCAATATAAACTGTATGCTGCTAATGGCACTGAAATTCCAACATATGGTCTAAAAATTCTCACGCTGGACCTAGGCCTAAGACGCCCATTTCAGTGGCCGTTTATTATTGCCAAAGTTGAGCGAGGAATCATAGGTGCTGATTTCCTTCAAAAATTCCAGTTGCTGATAGATCTGCACAACAGGAAATTAATCGATGGAGTAACAAATCTTTCAATTAAAGGAGAAGTTGCTACCATCCAAGAAAATAATGATCTCAGCACAGTCAATAGAGCCTCCAAATATTTCAACCTGCTTAAGTTGTATCCTGATTTAACCAAGCCAAACTTGGTTAACAGAGTTGTTAAACATGAAGTAAAGCACCACATCCTAACAACTGGCCAACCGGTTTATTCGAAGGCAAGACAACTAGCCCCTGATAAGTTGAAGCTGGCGAAGCAAGAGTTCCAATTTATGCTGGACAACGACATTATTAGACCCTCAAAATCTCAATGGGCAAGTCCATTGCATTTAGTAAATAAAAAAGGATGGCACATTAAGACCATGTGGCGATTACAGGCGACTCAACGCACAGACAATACCAGATCGATATCCAATTCCTAGAATTGAGGACTTTAATCACATCCTGAAGGATAAAAAAATATTTTCCAAGATAGATCTAGTAAAGGCTTATTATCAGATACCAATTGCTGAGGAAGACAAAGAAAAAACTGCCATCACCACCCCATTTGGCTTGTACGAGTTCAATACTATGAGTTTTGGACTGAGGAATGCTCCTTCAACCTTCCAACGTTTCATTACTGAAGTACTGTATGGACTCGACTTTGTTTTCCCGTATCTTGATGATGTACTTGTTGCCTCATCTACTGAAGAGGAACACAGTGAACACCTAAAAATGGTATTTGAAAGATTCCAGCAATATGGACTTCGAATAAATGTCTCCAAATCAGTGATGGGAGCTGCCCAAGTTGAATATTTGGGATTTCTGATCACTGCAGAAGGTTCTCGGCCATTGCCAGAAAAAGTTCAAGCTATCTTCAACTACAAACTACCAGAAACTATTCATGACCTGCGAACGTTTCTGGGCATGATAAATTTTTACCGAAGATACCTAAAGGATGCTGCTAAGACCCAAGCACCTCTACATGAACTGTTAAAAGGAGCGAAAAAGAAAGACCGCAGAAAAGTGCATTGGACTGATGACACCAGGAGAAGCTTCGAAAAATGCAAAACTGACCTTGCCGAAGCTGCTCTTTTATCATTTCCAAGATCTGGACTACCCCTATCACTTTGCACAGATGCATCAGATTTTGCTGTGGGCGCAGTACTCCAGCAATTAGAAAACGAGCGTTGGAAACCAATAGCTTTTTACTCAAAGAAGCTAAATGAAACACAAACAAGGTATAGTACCTATGACCGAGAACTATTGGGAATATACCTTTCAGTGAAACATTTCAAACACCTGCTGGAAGGGAATGATTTTGTTATATATACTGACCACAAGCCTCTAACTTTTGCATTTAAGCAAAAAAATGAAAAAGCATCACCAAGACAACAACGACAACTTCAATACATTTCAGAATTTAGTTGTAACATTCAACATGTATTGGGTAAAGATAATGTTGTTGCAGATGCCTTATCCAGAATTCATTCAATTTCCGAAATCAACTTTGAGGAAATTGCAGAAGAGCAAACTACTGACGAAGAGTTGCAAATATTATTGCACAACAATTCTTTAAAATTTAAACCTTCGACATTGCCATCTGGGAAAAAACTTTGGTGTGACATCTCAACACAAAAATTAGGCCTTACATTCCACAAAAATTCAGGTTTCAAATATTCCAACTAATTCATGGCTTAGCTCACCCTGGTATTAAATCTACAGTTAAACTGATGATTGAAAA
The DNA here is from genome assembly GCA_019973935.1 of Trichonephila clavipes. Lineage (NCBI taxonomy): Eukaryota > Metazoa > Arthropoda > Arachnida > Araneae > Nephilidae > Trichonephila > Trichonephila clavipes. The sequence goes on along the minus strand of BMAU01019482.1, from coordinate 832,545 downwards.
ATATGTCTGGTCAGATATTAAAAAGCAAGTCAGAGAATGGGCAAAAGCTTGCATTAGATGCCAAAAATGTAAAGTCAGCAGGCATACAAAATCCAAATTAGGAGACTTCGAACAACCAGATGAAAGGTTTAGTGTAGTTCACATAGATCTCATTGGAAAACTACCACCTTCAGAAGGGATGCAGTATTGCTTAACCTGCATTGACCGATTCTCTTGCTGGATGGAAGCAATTCCTATACCTGAAATAACAGCTGAAATAGTTGGGAGAGCATTTTATGAGAAATGGATTTGCAGGTTTGGAGTACCTGCCAAAATAGTCACAGATCAAGGTCGACAGTTTGAGGCAGAACTATTTAGAAGCATAGCTGCAATATGTGGTGCTAAAGTAGCCCACACAACATCTTATCACCCTCAATGTAATGGGAAAGTTGAACGTTTACATAGGACCTTGAAAGGTGCTATAAAAGCTCACAACAATATTAGATGGACAGAGTCATTACCCACTGTGTTGTTAGGTTTAAGAGCTGCCATAAGACCTGACATTAGTTACACAATTGCACAGATGGTCTATGGTACTTCCATTAAATTACCTGGCGAATTTTTTGATCCCCTACTATTAACATGGATCCACAGAATTTTGTCGCCAAATTACAGCAGCACATGGCAGAGCTAAAGCCACTGAAGTCTCCTAGCAACAGGAAGCAAAATATCTTTGTGCATAAAGATTTGAAATCCTGTTCCCATGTGTTTCTTCGTATCGACAGAGTTAAAAAAGCATTAGAACCACCATATGAAGGACCATATACTGTACATAAAAAGTATGATAAATATTTCACAATCCTAATCAAAGATAAAACAATTAATATATCTGTAGATAGACTGAAACCTGCCTATTTGTTAGCAGTGGACAATCAAAATGAACAAACTAGTGTTGGACAAAAAAATGAGATTTCAAATTGGAAAGAACTTTCCCCAATGCCTGATGAACAATCTACTACCAGCTGTGGTAGAAAGATAAAAAACCAGTAAGATTTAGAGAATAAACAAAATAGCAACTATTATGTATGTAAGTGTTAAAGTTTGAAATTCCTTTCACTTATTACTAGTAAACAGTTATTAAAAATTAGTAAATTTGAAAATCACCATTTATAAAATGTATCTAATTGATTAAATATATACTTGGTAATAATTCTCTTGGTAATGCAATTCATGTACATATAGTGAAAAGTTATAGTAAACACTGCTTTAAATGTTGTAGATATGCTTATAAAATGACAATGTATGTTAATTCCTGGATTTTAGAATTGAAAATTGACTCTTAATTGGTTATATATACATGTATGATTTTTATGCTAGTATTGTGAAATTTAAATAATTATTCTTCCACTATCCTGATATAACCTCATCAGTAAGTTGTAAGCTTAAGTAGAATTGTGTGTAATTTCATAACAGCGAGAATCTAAATCAAACAAAAGCTTTGTAAATAAAAAGAAATTAAAGAGCATGATGTAAAATTTTCCATATATATTCTCACATTCAAATTAATGTATGTTATACAAAGTTCAACTTTATGTCACAAATAATTATTCATTACTACTGTTTTTTTTACATTGTCGACAGAATTTCCCTCATTAGTATTACAATTTGTGGGCATCTCATCTCTTAAATGTGTTATAGAATGTGTTTTTTTTTTTTTCATTGGAAAGTATGTATTTTAACAAAATTATCTATTATGTATTTAATAGTGAACATAAAATTTTCAGGATATCAATATAGATATGTGTTAGCATCAAATTCTATGTTTATAAATAAATATATGTTAGCATCAAATTCTATGTTTATAAATAGATATGTGTTAGCATCAAATTCTATGTGTAGAAATAATATGTGTTAGCATCAAATAAAATGTGTATAAATAGATACTGTTTTGCATAAAAATGCTCAATTGTGGTAAATGGATTGTATTAGTGATTAACTGAGTTATAATTAATTATGTGGTGAATTGAAACTAAAGTTTTCTGATATTCTTTCTTGTAAATAGGAAGTTTTCTGTATGTATATATTATAAAATTACCCATTGTGTATGTAAATATGAAAATTGATTTTTTAACACTATTGGATTTGATATGTTTCATAATATTCAAAAAATTAAGGTGTTGTCATTGCAGAGTAACTTGAAATGTTTTTTTAATGGCATGTTAACTTTCATTGGAATATGAATGATTTTTTTTTTTTCGCAAAATATTTATGTACTCCTTAGTTTCCCATGTTCAAATATTGACTGAGTTTTGTGTATTTGCAAAAGCATTCTGTAGTTTATTATTTTTTTTTTTTGAGTTATTGCATATCTTATATATACTCTTTTTTGACTTTGTTTAAATTTGATTGTTGCTCAGTATAAATATACATTTAAAGTAATTGCTGAACATTTTAGTTGTATTTTTCCATGTATTTTTTAAGAAACAGGAAGGTAGCTGTGTTTTAATATTTTAAACTTGTAGCATATTTTGTGCATTAAGACTTCTGTAGCAATCCTGTAGTAGTAATTTTGTGTTGTGTAATGCAATGATTAGTAATAATTGTGTTAAAAGCGGTTTGTATAAGTTTAATTTGTAAAAAAAAAAATGAAATTATAATCTGTTCAATAAGTCTGAAACTGTCCCTGCCATATATTTTTTTTTCTTGTATCGTAACTTTGTTACTGGCAAGGAGTAATGTAAAGGACAGTTTTTGTAGAGATTTTCTCTCGCTAGATGGCTGCACCTGTCAACTGTTTTTCGAATTCTCTAAACGGATATTGGCAAGATAGAAATTAATTCTATTCAAATAAATGTTAAACTTAAATAATAATTGTTAAACTTATATTTTATGTAAATGCATTTAATTTCTGTTAATTTTTAAAATGGTTTTCATAATTTATATTTCTGTTTTTATATTTTTCTTTACTCATGTAGTCGTATCGATTGTATTATGCTTAACTGCAGCATAACTGTGTAAAATACTAAAAACGTGGCATTTTCTGTACAACGTAAAATTCCAGTAGATCTTGATGTTTGCCGCCGTGGAATGAACACGCAGAATAAAATTCCAGTAGATTTTGATAAAGTTTAATGTTTGAATTAAATGAAAACTCAACACACTTGAGTATTATTTAGAGTGCTATGAAGCAAGCACTAGAATCGTACAAGAAAGCTTGTTCTTCCATCATGAAAAATTGGTTATTTCCTCCTACTCTCAAATATGGAGCTCGAATGCCCACGATTGAGTTGTCAGTGATGTTGGAAAATCGTTCAATGATGAGACGTACGCCAGCCATTTCTTTAGCCCAGGCTTCGACGTTAGCTTCACTCCAGTATTTTTCGTCATTCCTGTGTCTGTAAGTAGAATAAATAAGCGATGAAAAATAAATATTCATAAATATAATTATGAAAATTAGAAATTGTAACTAAAAAATGAAAGTAATGCATGAAATTAAATTTTTAACCTTAAGTGGATTTACGTTAAGCTACTGCAATTCTCATCAGGTCAAATTATACATCTATTTGTCCTTTCCTGAAGAAAATTTTTATTTAAATAAAAATTATGCTAAAGTACATATTTTAGAGGAGGAGAATACAGGGCTCTCTCTCTTCTTTTCGAGGTAAGAAATTCTGCTTTATCATTTTTTTTTTTAAAAAATAATAATAATTAAAATATATTTAGAAGACCTGCTTTCATTTAATCTTTTTCTTGTAAATAGATTTAATTTTTCAAAAGATATGATATATTATTCCACTATTTTATCTAAAATAGGCTTCAAAAAGATTGTTGCATTTAACAAAGAAAATTATTAATAATTTTTTTTACTTCTCTATAACTTTGATGTTGAAATAAGCTTTACTTGCGTATTAATAACAGTATCACTTGCGAGCATTTACAATTCTTTGGGGGATAAATCAGAGAACTTAGAAAAAGAATATCTCAAAATTTAACAATACAGAAGGAAGATTCCTTTGAAGGAAATAGTTTGTTATAGAATATTAACACGCTTTTAATATATATATATATATATATATATATATATATATATATATATATATATATATATATATATATATACATATACATTATACGAGAGAATGAACTTCAAACATAAAACTAATTCAACTGCTATAAATGAAAATCTAAAATTATGATGATCTATATATATTTCGAATAAAAGGATTTAGAAAGGGTAACAGAATGGTTAAGGAGAGACGGAAGAAGTAAAAAATGATATACTTTTAATATACTTGTTAAAAAGATATTATAGTTTATTTAGACTTGTCTTTTTAGTGTCAAGAAAAATAAAAAAATATTTCTTCCAATACCTTTCAATTCTAAAAATAGTCAAGCAATGATGAATTGTTTGTTAATAATATTTCTGTTTAAAAGTTTATTTGAAAGTTTACTTGTAATCGATACTACTTCATTAGTAAAATTTTATAATCATTTAAGATTAATTATTTTTAATCTGCACGATGATTTTTGATGTAATTAAATTTTCTTTTGAAAATCGTCCAGTAAATTTTTTTAACATGCAGCATAAACCTTACTGTTGTTTTTCTTATTTAAAAAACACCTGACTATAATTTCAAATTTATTTAAATAGATGATAATATTTCACTCGTTTATCATTTTATCCTAAGTAAGTGTTTGGGTACTAAAACTATTTTTAGTTGAAAATGCGAGATTGCTGATGGTTATATATAAACTCAGAACATTTTAAAAATTATTTAAAGTTTTTAGTTAAAGCTAACACGAACATCTCTTACAATTGTTTAATCATTCACAAAAAATAGTCCTTTTTTTAAATTAATATTTTTAGTAATATTTAAGAATCTTTGGTCGATCGATCGATTGAATATTAACGTCGCACTGTTCAGCTACACGAGGGCTTTTGGCGACGGACCACGTAATTTTGAACCATGGTCAAGTGACGTGGACGACACCTGAGCTGGCACCCCTCTCCTAACTACCACACCACACCAACGGGAGGACGTTTCAGCTCGACAGATTTAACGTGCATCGCTGCCCTACACGGCGGGTCTTTAGTGGTACTGGGCTCGAACCCGTGACAAAGCAAGCCACAGTCCGATACCTATACCACTCGGCTACCGCGGCCACAAGAATCTTTGGATATCACATATGTGTTTATGATGATTTTGGAATCTAAATATGAAAACGTTAACCAAATTTATACTGTAATTTCTTATAATTTATATTTTATTTAAGTAAATATGATTATTCCTCTTTACAATAATAGGTGATATTTTAAATTAGTCTCTTTTTTCAATAGTCATACCTGACATACAAAAATTTCACTTCTTTACACAGTTCGACAAATTTCCCAATTTTCCATATTTATTTAAAAAATTTACTGATTTATTTAAAAACATAAGATATTAGGTTGGGGAAAAAGAAATTCATTATTTTTTCGGAAGATGGCTGTAGTGTCGATATCCCGTGTAGTATATCGATCAAACAATTTCAAATTTATGCTCGTTGTTAAGGTGACATTTTACACTAAAAAAATTATTTTGCTGCTTTTTGTTTAGTCCATTTAATTGTGAGTTACAGGGTGTTAAAAATAGAAGTCAACAAAGAGAGAATTCGGTACATTTTACAGTTTTTCTTTGATAAAGGCGAAAATGCAAGCTAGGCGGTTGAAATTCTGAATGGTGTTTATGATGCCGATACTGTAACAGCTAATTACGAGCAATATTGGTTTTGTCGATTCCGTTCAGACATTTTTGATATCAAAGTTGCCCCGCGCCCGTCATCGAAAATGTCAATAAACTCACAGCAATAATCGAAGTTAATCGGCATGTTAGTAGTCGTAGCATTGCCCAGGAGCTAAAGATGGGCCATAAAATAGTTTTAAATCATTTGCGCAAAGTCGGATTCAAAAGGAAGCTCGATGTTTGGGTGCCACACCAAAAAGCAAGATGGATCGAATTTCCATCTGTGAAGCCCTGGCCAAACGGAATGAAATTGACCCATTTCTTAAGCGGATGGTGACTGGCGATGAGAAATGGATCACATGCGATAATATTGTGTGAAAACGATCGTGGTCAAAGCGCAGTGACGCAGCTCAAACGGTGGCCAAACCCGGACTAATATCCAGGAAGGTTCTACTGTGTATTTGGTGGGACTGGAAGGGATTAATTTATTATGAGTTGCTTCCGTTGGGCCAAACACTAAATTCAGATATCTACTATCAACAACTAGACCGTTTGAAGCTAGTGACTGACTAGAAACGGCCAGAATTGACCAACAGAAGAGGTGTTGTGTTCCATCAGGACAACGCCAGACCACACACGTCTGTAGTGACTCGCCAGAAACTCTGGAAGCTTGATTGGAAAGTTTTAATGCATCCACCATATAGTCCAGACCTGGCACCAAACGATTACCTTCTTTTTCTCGTATTGCAAAACTTCCAGAGTGATAAGAAATTGGAATGAAGAGAAGATTGTGTGGGAAAATTGATTATTCGAGTTTTTCGCCAATAAAGGCCAAGACTTCTATGACAGAGGCAATATGAATCTACTTTTAAAATTGCAACAAATTATACAACAAAACTGTATATATTTGACCCAAATCGGACAATCCGAAACATGTTAAATAAAGTTTTGAATTTCATGCAAAAATAATAGATTTCTTTTTCCCCAATCTAATATTACTCTAATTGCAATCGCTTACATTACTCAGAAATTGAAACTAGTTATCGTAGTTTTATTTTTAAAAAAAGAAGAAAAAGAAAGACTTTTTGAGAGAATAAGTTTTAAATTCGAAATTTTTTAGTGGGAAAATTTTGCGAAATATTTACATTCTGTTTAATATAACTTACGTGATTGAATGAGCGGCAATTTCATGTCCTTTTCTGTGAAGCTCCTGTACAGCAGAATAGTTGGTATATTTGTGAGATACAAAGAAGGTTCCTTTGATTTGGCATCCATTTGGATTATTACGGCCTTCTCGGAAAATTCTGTCGTAAATATCAATGTTGTTGTTGTTGACTGCATCATCAAATGTTATGGTAATCATCTGCGGGACTGTGCTTGGTTCAAGTTTTCCGGGAATTTGAGTTCCATCGGGAGAACAGAAGCAGTCAGGTAAAACGCACTGATTTTGATCGCAAGGAGGAGCTCTGTTAGGATCCTTGTCCACAGCTGAAAAAGAGAAGGAAATGATTTATGGATATAACAATCTAAAGTTATTTAAATATATATTTTTCGATATTTTCTCTAGCAAAACAAATATAGTAATGGTGACAATAATAATAGATACGTACTACAAGCATTTTCGTCTGAGCCATCGGGGCAATCAGGTGCTCCATTACAGAAGAGTTCCTTCTGTATGCATTCTCCATTTCCACAGGCAAGTTTTCCCTTCTCACAAATAGGTTCATCAGTTGCAAGTAATGGTGTTGCCAATCTTGGTTCTGAAAAAGTGGATTTTTTAATAGCTTAGAAAATAATAAAAGAAAACAAAGGTATTCAAAAAGATTTAAATTATTATTCATCATTAAAAATTAGCAAACATTTGAAGAATCTCAAATTTTAACAACAAGAATCAGTAAAACGAATCAGTTAATTTTTTCTGCTTCATTTTAATCTGTTATTGAAAATTACTATAATAAAAAATTAATAGAAAATTATTCTGTTACATTTATTGATATAAAAATTTTGATGTTGTTGTATTACATACAATGCAGCAATTAAGAGAAGAAATTCAATAATAATTTTTTAACTTAGGAATATAGCAGGAAACATACAAATATTACATATGTTTCAAAAAATGCAATATAAAATCCGTTTTAATAATTGAAAGAGCTATCCTGGGCGTTATTATTTCTTAATGCAACTTTTGAATTTTCAGTGATTGTGTTTTCCCAAATTTGGAAATCATATAATAGATAATTAAAATTAATTATGACAAGTTTAGTGCTTGAAAATATTTTTATGTTATAGTCCAGTCTTCCATTAATATATCTTATAATATAGTTAACATATTTAATATTGGTTACATTTTTTTGCATGGATTTATAAGAATTTATTTTTTACGTAATGGACATTAAGCTACCAATACAAAGTTTCCAAAAAGTCTTACGTCATACCAGATAAAATAATACTTTTTACGATTCGAAATTTCTTTCTTACCTTGAGCAATAGAAACCGGTTTGTGTTCTAACAAAATGTCCCTCTGTTTCTGAGGTTCTCAGCTAATTTTTAGACGCAAGGTCATTATGAAGAACTTAGCATTCTTTTTTTATTAGTCTGAATATTTTAATTACTACGCACCGTTCAGCAGAATATAGCTTTGTTAAAGGCTTACAGTAAAATTTTCTAAGATGGAAAGAAGAAAAAAATTCTTATGTTATAAATTCGCAGTTCTAATTTACCATTATGATGTTTTTAGTTTATTCTAATACTCAAATAAAAATAAGTGTGATTCTTTGTAAGAGTTCTTAATTCAAACAACTTGATAGATTGGGTATTTCCCTTACCTTTAAAATTAAATCAAAATTAGTACAAATCAAGACCTCGGACGTAACAAAAAACATTTGTCCAATACTGTTTTCTAGTGTTACGTCATACAACTGACAGTAACCTGACGAATTTTATACATTTGCAATATGAATTCAGTAGCGAAAATATAAACACTATTAATCTAAAACTGAAATTTGCTACGAGGATGAAAGAGTCATGTGAAATAATTTCTTTATGCAAATTAAATCAGCCTTTTGGTAGTTTTTTTTATTTGATCTTTCATGCAAAATGAATTATGATAAAATGCGCAACACACATTTAGCACTCTTTATTCTACTTTAAACACGTTTTTTAGACAATAGTAGGCGGATCTAAAAGCGCGGTTCTCAATTACAATTTATGAATCCATTTGAAATGTTTGAATGCAACAATACTACCCATATATATGTGGCGTTAAAAGAAAGGTTTACTATTTTTATTATTTCTTAGATCTCATTCCACATCTTTCAAGTCGTCCAATTAGCATAGAAATTGTATTCATGCTGTTTATAAAAGGTTGTCTGCATAAGAAAAAAAATGATACAATTTTTTTTTTTTGAATTTCTTTAAAAGACACCTAAACTTTTACACATTCACGAAGCCAGTACATTTAGGACTTTTGAAATATTTCAACATCTTTCACTGAAAACTTTTTAAAAGTTGATGCAATAACAGGAGACTGAAAAAGAATTGTTGCTTTGAAATATTTATTTTCTTTGTTTAACTTACGTTTTCTCGCGAATGTTCTAACTAACCTAAATTGTGGCAGTTATATGTGAAAAAAAACCTTATTTTCCCATTGTGTGTGCCATCCATTCCATTCGATTGCACTTTCCCTTTTCCTAAGATATACCTATCAGAGAGATGATAAAGGGCCTGGATATAAAATGATTTAAAGTAACATGTTGTAAGACGTTGTACGTGATGTAGTAATTTATGTTTCCGAAAAGATTTCGATAAAAAAAAGAAGAAGAAAGAAAGAAACTAGCTTTTCTTACAGCTAGATTTTTAAAAAAATGTGTTTTGACTATTTTTATCGAGCCCTTAGGTTAAAGGGAGGGAATAGGAAAAGTAATACACGGCCAAGATTTATCTCTTATGATAAGAAAGAGGAAACAAAGTGACTATTTATTTCCTTGTTAAGAAAAAAAAGGAAATGATGAACTAAGACGTCTTTCGAAATGCCATCATCGTTTAAACTATAAAATTGCATTACAGGTTAATACAACTTATACAAGTGACAAACACAAGTCACAAAGATTTATCTTTAATTTTGACTTAAGTTTCCAGATGGTGGTTTTTTTTTTCACTGTAAAAAATAAAATTCTGTGTGAGTGTATGTATAACTTATAATATATATATACTTTATTTTCATTATTCTACTAACAGTTTTTATCTCTATAGAGAAACAAGGATTATTTAAAATACTACATAGCATCAAATACTAATAAAATAAATATTTTTTTCATTACTATTCAGTCCAAGATTCGGATTTTTTTATGGTTCAAAGACCAATATGAGTATAATTGCATCAAAATAGATGGGAAAAGATATTTTTTCGAATAGTAAAACACCCTCTCCTTTTTTTTTGTCTGTTAAATCGAAACTGATAATAAGTGTAAGCACGATTTTCTCGTTTAGAAGGGAAAAGATAATAAAGGTTTCCTTTACAATAGTTAAATACTTGAATAAATATAGATTATTAAGAGTTAAACCTATTACCAACGAAAAACATATACGCTGATTTCTTATTGATTAAGGCCTTTAATGTTTATATGTAACTCAACATGTACCGCATGGTGAAGTTTTATGTACTTTATTCCATAACAAAACAGCAATAGCTAAACAAACAAAATTTGTTTTTATCAGTTAACTTGTTATATATATATATGTATACAGGATCCAAAAATAAAACAATTTAGACTTTTTTTCGTTTATATTTTATATAATTAAAAAGACAGTAAATTAAGTATTAAAAAATTAATGACAATCAATGAATTTAAGATATTGGTGCTGTGTTACTTATTTGAAATGCATAGAGTTGAATGAATTTAGATTTTTCTTAAGAAAATAAACCCTTCTGTTTCCATAATAATCAGTATTTAAGGATCATGTATGCATTTTCAGGAAAATTTGAAAATAAGGCTATTAAATTTATTATTAATTTAGTTTTTCCAAAATTCACAGATTAAATGGCATTTTATTACTAAATGAGGATACTATGAAACAACTAATAGTGCAGGACACTTCCTTGTACTAATTGATTTATAATATTTTTATTTTATGTTATGAAAAGAATTATTTAATAAGACTATCAGATCTCTTGGATTTTTCATTATTGCTAAAAATTATTGACTCATCTATGACACTAATGAAAAAATTCGTAAAACAATTGTTATTCTTTCTATAAATATCAAAAGTTAATTTTAGCGAATTTTGATATCGAAATCTTGAAATCTCAGTATATTAAAAAAATTTAATATAATTTCTGTGGATAAAACTAGAAGTAATTAATGATTTTGCGATTAGAATTTTGGGCAAAATAATGTAATAAATTAATGTAATAAAAAATCAGAACTCTTTTATATAAAATATGCTTCGAATTTAAGAAAAATGAGATTGACTTTTAAAATACGTTTAAATTACTCTAAAGAAGGATCAATTCAAGATAGGGTACGAAATTATAAATAAAATTAATGGTGTTATCTTGCTATTTTGAAATGATGGAAAGAAGAAACCTGGATTTTTTTCGAATCAATAGAAGTGGATTTAAACTTGATGTATTGAAACTAATGTTATAACCATAAATGGGGAACGAGCAAGTTAAATAATTCAAGAAAACGTTATTTGCATAGGTGTTAGCATAATTTCAAAAACAATTGATTAATCTATTAAGAATAGCTTTCCATATGCTCTAAGTAAGATTTAATGGCAGTGTTGCTTTAAGTTCATTTAATCTTTTTGATTTATGAACGAGGAAATGTCTAATTTGACATTTTCATATTTATGTAATGTATACAAAGTGAAGCTTGAATTGTTTTTGAGGCTAACTGAATGACAAAGATGTGTCGTTTTGCTTGGTCCGTATTTTGTTGAGATCAATTAAATGTGATCTGGGTACAAAGACCTCCATTTTTCCACTCATTGCCGAGTTCTTTATTGAATCCCCGAAAATTTCTTATTGATTGATTTTTCTTTTCTGATAAATTTTTTTAACTGAAATTCTAAGAAATAGATAGAAATCTACTTCACTTTGAAATGGAAATAAATTAGCTCTATTTTCTTACGCTAAAGGCATAATAATTTGTTTTAATTAGGCAACTCTAAACTCTCAATGCTTGCCTTGTTTGGTCATCTTTGCTTCATGCGCAACTATTTGCCTTGTAACTCAGTGCCTGTATTTCAATTAAAAGTTTTCAATGATAAATATGCACGTGCGTCTTTTTTAGCCAAAAAATGTTTTCATCAATGAATAAACATATGTCAATTTCACTGAGCATACTATGAAAATGCAGAATTTCTGAGTGTTGAATTGAATCGATAATTGATGATGATTCCAGCTCAGCTTTCCAACACTAAATAAAAAGAATTAGAGATGATACTCTGACTAAAAGTTGTGAATTCTGAAATATGTCAGATAAAAAACACACATGTAAAGGTTTTTATTCTCACAACACCGTTCTACTTTTTCTACAATATTTAAAAGTTCAAAAAAGAAAATATTAAAATTTGGTAATTTTTATAAATAAAAAAAATAACTGAAGAAAAAAAACTGATGTTAAAATCAATAAAAAAATTTGAGTTCACAAAATGTTAATTTTAAAAATGTATTGGAAACGTGAAATTAATTAATGTATTTGCTAATTTCCAAACTAATTAGTTATTCAAGCGTCGAAGGAAACGCAGTTTTATTGTTATGCTGAAACGTGATTATAAAAATAATTTGCTTGGAGTAAACTTATATGATAAAAGCTCTTACTTTCAAGTTGCTGACAGTTCTTGACATTAGCTTTCCAATTACACGTTTGACTTTCAATGTCGAAGGCCAATCCAGAGGGACATCGCAAGGCCAGGAGTCCCTGTACGGAGCAACGAACTACATCTCGACAGTCTTCATCAGCAGTCAGTCGAAAGTATTCTGTTGGTGATCGACCTTTGCATAACTCGGCGTCATTTTGTGTGTCTGCAGCAACTTGTCGTTTTACGACTGAAGCGCACCAGCCTGTAACAAGAATTCTTCAATGTTTTAAAAAAAAGATACTTTAAAAAGTAAAACTATATAGCAAATATTATCAGTGTGTGTACTAAAAGACAAGGTTAAATATAAATACATTTATAGTCCTCAAGTTATGGTTGTATTTATACGTACTATTTAATTATTTTATTCCTATTAATTTCATACTTTTGCTAATAGCTACTATTCAATCAATTCCGTGCTTTGAATTTGTATTTGGGTCCAGATCCTGGTAATAACTTGTTTATTGTACTCATATTTACCGCAGGCTATGCATTTTTGAATGCAATTTTAGGTAAGTTACCTTTTTCCTTTTGTAATGGATTTAGATATTCTATCAATTATTTTCAACAGGATTTTGCTCAGTATTATTAACAGAAAGGGGGAAGGTTGGCTGGCCAAAAAATTATTTTATATAAAAGAGCTGTCCTAAGTCAATAGTACTTATAATATTGCAGCATCCGTTATACATGTATATATATATATATATATATATATATATATATATATATATATATATATATATATATATATATATTTAAATTCTACTATTTTTATAAATTCTAATATCTGGTTTATATTACAATTTCTGGTTTTGTATGCTTCAGCTATATGATATATAATGATTCATGTCTCTATAGTGGTGACTATATATATAGAGAGAGAGAGAGACAGACAGATAGAAGAAAAAATACATTTCTTTGTGATCGATTTATCTTTAGTCGCGTAAACCAGTGGCAGGCGTTAATTCGATCAAAACGTGGTTTTAAGTCTCGTAGACGAAACCTAAAGACCCTGCGTGATGCTCGCTCAATCTGTCAAGGTTCTAAGTTCTTACGCTGGCGTGGAGTGGAAGTTTGGACCAGCTCCGGTATCCTCCTCGATACTAGAAAATTACGAATCGTCTTCGTGCCGTTTCAAAGTGCGGCGTTCGCAAACGTCTTTTATGGAGACGCGTCTACAGACCTTTCTTCTGGAGAGGGATGGGGATTAAAATCTAAAAAAACACGTAGAATAAAGGGCCGAGGCGTAATCTCAAAGTTAAAAATTAAAATTCTGTTGGTCTAGGGGAGTTGAACCCCCAAACCCCACCCTTGTATACGTCACTGTAACAAATAAATCAATCAAAGCGAAATTCATGAAAACTCTCAGTTTCATATTATCCATAGTTAAAACAATAGCACCAATTTTTCACCATTTGAATTGATTTTATTTCAGTTAATAAGTGTGTATGAAAAACACTTAGAAACGCGAATTTTGATCCAACAAGAAATTTAAATATGTTTTGATTCAGGTGCCATTATAGATATTTCAAAGCCAATATATAAAACTAAATTTGTACTTTATCTCAAACATTGGCATTTTGTTTTTTGCCATGTAAAAAAGGACGAAATGTCTCCAAGTCAAAATTTTTCGCGGTATTAAATGATGGAATTTTAAATATGCACGTTTAAAGTTTGAAAACATTTCTTCGATTTTAAAATAAAATCTTTATGTGTCTTTTAGAATTTAACTCATGGGTACGCATTACGCTAATTATCTTCGATAATTTAAACATTTTTATACTGAATTTTATTGATTTCACATCAGCGTTTGGCACAATATGACCAAATGTGAAGCAATTACATAATTTAAAAATTACAATTGTTACTAAGGTTTATTTAAATTTGTACATTTTGGCTTGGAAGGTACCTTTATATAACAGTTGCAATAAATAACTGCTTCTTAAACCTAAACGCTTAAACTTCTATGTTTTTTTTATAATTTGAGGAAGTTCATGAATCGGTACTATACATAGCAATACTGCTATTTTGGCAGCTTTTAAATATATTTAAAAAAATTGTTTAAACTCCCATGCGAATAAAAAAAATATTTAAAATTAAACGTCAGTCTTACATTTCAGGGGAAAAAAAGCTTTTATATTGCTATACATATACCTGGGCATAAGCAATTTTTTTTTCACAAATTCCCGTAATAATAGCATTGGATATTAGATCGGCATTTAGGGTGTTTTTTATTTTAAACTTGAAAAATTAATGAAGAATTTTTTTTCAAACACTTCTCATCAGAGGCTTAGAAATGTAAGATCACAGTAATTGTATCACCTGTTGTTAATTTTGAGTTTTTGTAAATTTGCAAAAAAAATAATACCCTGTGTCAGTGCTTTTCAAACTTTCAATATTTGTGACCCGCTTTTCAATCATCATTTTCATCGTGCATACAATAACAATGGATTGAATTCATTAATAATGCACATTGACACTAAAGCTACAATACAATCTCTTTATTAGAAATCATACACATTATCAAGATAAATACTAAATTTTGTATACGACTCGTCCATAGTAACTATTAAACTTTTGTTCTTAACTTAGTATTGATAAATTAATTTGCAAATACATTGCACAGTATTTATTCTAAGTGCAACTGTGGATTTTACTTTTTGTTTTACATCTCAGAATTTACTCTTTTTTCCTTCCTTTCAGTAAATTAAATTTTTTTTAAACAGTCTTTTATTTTCGACATGCTCCATGTAAGGTTATCACGCCCCCTAGGGAAGCGAGACCCACAGTTTGAAAAAAGGCTCCTCTATGTTGTTCTAAAAATCACTATGAAAAAAGTTCTTGAAAGGTAGACTGAGAGAATAGGAAAATGTTCATCTTCTTAGAACGAATGAATTCTGGGATGCATGAAAATTCCTTATTCTGTAATGCGACTCAAAAGCATGAAAGAAAACTAGGTTTCTGCACCAGTAAGGTGAAAGTTCTTCCGTAGAGCTATGCCAGATGATTTACCAGGTCACGAAATTTATCTCTCGGGTGAGTTTTAAAGAAAGGATTATGATTTTGACTAAACAATAGACAAAATCTTAAGCGATATTCAAATCTTGCAAATCTTCAACTTTAAGATTATGATTCTAAATTGAGAATAAATAATACAGTTCAAATCGATCAATTCAATACCGTTTTAAAATTTGATTAATGTCTTAATTTTTGATGTGTAACATCTTTCCTCTCGGTTGCTGGTTTTTGTGGGAGTGATTTCGTGAAAAAGGACGGATGTGTGTAACAGGAAGTGACGTAAGCGTGCGCTATTTGATTTGACCAATGAGAGCGCGTGGTGGTGTACAGCGCATCGGGTTACAACTCTAGTAGTCATCAAGCGCTCGAGCGGTTGACTCTAAATTCACAATCGGTCTGTAAAATCTATCCCTTAATTGCAAGAATCTCTACACTAGAGCAGAGAAAATAAATTGCTAATCTATACACTAATCCTAAGACCAGTTTTAACCAGTATGCCACGCCAATCGGGGCACATGCAGCTGAAATTCATATTAATCAAATTGAAGTTTCTCAAAGCATTATTCTCCGACAAATATTAAAAGCTCGATGGTTCATGAGGAATAAGGACCTCAGATCCACGAGCAAAATGATGTCTTTCAGACAATTTATCAAAAATTAGCAACTAACTTCTTTCAAAAAATTGACAACTCTAATAATCCTTTGATCTTGGTTATTAAAAAAATATATCCCTGATCCTAATTTTAACGGACCCAATAATATTCTATCGGATCCTCTCTTCAATTAAAATTCTTAATTAAATTCATTTCACTCTTCTCCCCCAACTTAAAAACTTACTCTCCTTCCCTGAGCCTTCGTAGCCTAATGGTTATCGAAGCTGACTTGAAATGAATCGCCCTTGGTTCGCTTCCCAGGAACTCGCTATTTTCAAATTTATTTTAAATCACTTGAATTTTCCCTGGAAAATTATTTATCCAGATCAAATTTAAATTTACACGTTCTTTCCTATTTTTTCAAAATGTTTTTTATTTTTTAGTAGCTTTTAAAAAAGCTGTTTTTCTGATTTCAAATCATTCAATGTTTCTCGCATTTCTACAACGACGGAGTTCTAAGCTGCATTCCCATTGGTCAGGCCTCACCTCTCCCACCCACTGTTCGAAATTTGTTTTCATTCTCAGTGCTTGCACTGTTTTTGAAGATATTTTTCTCGCACTTAAAGCATTTTAGTAGTTTTAAATTTTAATTTTTTACTCTCATATAAGTATATTTTACTTTTTAAGTATTTTTTTTATTAACAAAGGGCAAGAGTGTGAATTCGTCACAGTCACTCAAAATCCTAAAGATAAGAGGTTATAGCTCGGAAGAACTAGATATTCAGGTCATCCACCCAATGGTACTCTAAATCCACTTCGCACACACCAGCAAGTCTTAGACTTCACTCAGGATAAACTTGCGATCCTTACGCTCAATTGTCAAAGGGCTCACCAAGCAGATTTCGACGACGTTATTTCATAAAAATGTTCGTTACTCATGTTGTCAGAGACGTGGTTAGATAGTGACGAACGTGTTTCGATACCTAACTTCGATTGTTGCGTACAGTTTAAACGACCGGGCCGCAGAGAAGCTGGTGTTGCGATCTATCGCAAACAGAAAAACTCACATGTTGTGACTCCTCATATGAACATTACTTATTGTCAAACAAGTGGACTGTGTATTGTTAGGAACGATCTTGGGGGACATATGTGCGGCAGAATGCTTATTTGAAAACAGAGAAACAGTGATTTCGGTGGTCGCATATATTTCTTGAAATCAAACGGTACAAAAATTAAAGACTTCCTGCATTTTATACTTTTACCATATACCGAAGGTGCTCTTTTAAAGAAAACTATCACTCGCTTCCCATGATTTTGAGGGATGATTTTAACTTTAATTTCAGTTTACCAAAATCTGAGCCGCTCATAGCTTTTTTGAATGATGAATTCAAGCTCGAAATGAACACAAATCAAAATGTTTCGGCAACTAGCAGTGGTAATGTTATTGAAGCTGTTTTTCAACGGTTTTTAAATACTTTGAAATCCCAAGTATGTGTGTCACATTTTAGTTATCATAAGTCTATTGTCTCCGCTCTTCCCCAAATTGATCAAAAATAATTATTTTTGATAAAAAAAAATTGCATTACTCCTTGCGTTAATTAAATAAAATTTTCATTAAAGATATAATTACTCGATAGAAAATTATTTCCAATCATACCCAATTCATTTTTTTTCAGGATATAAGTTACTATTGCGTATTTACTAAAATAACATATCAGATATTACACATGATATGCGACTACTGTATATATAAAGCTCTTTTTTTTATTTTCCTTTTTTGAAAGTTTTAAAATTTTAAATTTTGCCTAAAAAGTACTTTATCTGACTAATACAAGAAAAGGGTTTATATAAAGCGATTTGCTGCCTTCGAATAATCTTATAACTTAATGAACCATAGCCTTACTCAAATTGTCTTTGAAATAGTTCAAAACCCTCTCGAAATGCTATGTAATACGTTTTTAAGTGTTAGTAATTGATAGGTAAAGAAGAAAATTACTATGAATTTTTGAGAAAAATATTATCTTAAAACAAGCGATTTTATTGCTACAAATAAAAAAACCAAGCAATGTAAAAAAAAATATTAAATTTCTAATAAAATAATGAAAATTTTTTATTTAAACATGAAGAAAGATAAAACTTTAAAATATGCCAATTTATGCACTTAAAAATAAATTTTCAACGGGAATATTTTTTGGAGGCTTTTCGCTTAGTGAAAAGATAAAAAGTTTTTCAATTTGACAGCTTCTAACACTTTTATCTACTAATATCACAAAGTTGTTTTTAAAAAAGTTCTCTTTGCAAATGAAAGCACTTCAATGAGTCAAGCTGAAAAATCCTTATTTTTTTTTAATGTATAATAGCTGTACTTGCTTTTATATGTTTATTAGAACGAAAACATTAAAAAAGGATTCTTATTGACGCACTGTAAATTTATTATTAATTTAGTTACTCATACTTAAATTTTATTTACTAGAAATTAATAAAAAAAATTGAGAATTTTTTTAAAGAATTTTTAGTTTTTATTTTTATTTTAAAAAAGGCTGTTTTTTTTTCAAAAAAAAATATTTTATAAAGTCTAGTAAACTACCTACGGCTCATAGGACGCAATCCAATTCTAAGTCAATATTTCTATGTAAAAAGGAGTGTTTTATGACTCCAAAAATACGGTGAATAATTTAGAATATACTACGTAAAAAAGTCTCTATGTATTAATTATATTAAATAAGTAACATTCTAAAAATGGTAAAATTTATTTAAGAAGAATTTAGAATCAGTATATGCTCAACATTCTGATATGTACACAAGTAAAACTAAAAAAGACAACATTCATTAATATATAATATCTGAAAGCACAGTAGCGCACACAGAAGTTTTCCAAGGGGGGTCCAAGGTCGAAAGTCCACCATTTGTGTATCATGCTCCTTTTGATTTTGTCGATTTTGGGGGAAAAACAATAAAAAACTAATTATTGAATAAATAATTAGTATAAATTAATAAAATTAATCATATTAAAAACAAATATTTAATTAAATTTTACGTATTATATACTTAAAATTATAATCAATAGGGAAAAAAGCAAGGCTTTGGGGGAGGGGGGTCCGGACCATTAGGACACCCCCCCCCTTGTGTGCGCCACTGTCTGTAAGTGAAAATACTAAAGAGCAACATGAAATTCATATATATTGAGCAACTTGAATAATATTCTTAATTAATTCCAGTCTTTTATATTATTCAATGTATAATTTAATTTTAATAATGTGACGAATCTATACGGAACTTTATCACTAACCTTCTGAGTCGAGCTTTTAGGGAAATTTAATTCCTACCTATTTCCAATCAACTCCAAAAAAGCGGACAGCATTCCTTGTTATGCAGATTAGATTAAGTATTTAAGTCAAACGAAATAGTAAAGTTAGAGCAGTAGGAGATAGAGATTGAAGCAGAAAGATATCGTGGATTTAAATTGAAGATTTTTTGTTAGAGATATTTAATCTCAAGAATTGAGATTCCGAGTGGTAAATATTGTTTTGTGTTTAAATTCTCATTAAAGTTTTAGGAGTGAGATTAAAGTTAAATGTTCAATAAGAACATAAATATAATTCTGGGATCTCTTATCGTGGTAATTTCTGCGTGATCGTTATTTAATAAATTAATTAATTGGATCATTAATTAATTAAGTTAACTTAAAGGATATTACCTTTAAAACCTCATAATATTAGTAGTCAAATTTGTTAATAAGTCTTTGATTCTATTTGGATAAGATAACCAAATAAAGAAAGTTGTTTATAAAAATGGCTACTGGTTCTTACATGACTCCTATTTATTCTCGTTCTCAAAGTGAGGTCCTAGGAGACCTTCACAATAATACTCAGTTATTTTTAGAAATGAAAAAGACATTGAGAAAAGATACATCACTGACTGAATTTATATAAATGGGCTTCCTTTTTATTCCGGCTCCAAATGCGAAATTTAACGTCAGATTCTAAGCGAATGGAGTAGTTTTAGAAAATTACAATATATTCTAAAAATATGTAAAATTTTACCCATAAGTAACATACTATAGTTTTAACAACTTAAAAAAAACAAGTAAAGTAATAAAGAAGAATTTCGAAATATTGTATAAAATTTCCCTTTCTCTGTCTTAAATCTTTTTTCTTTTTATATAGGCTTTAGAATAAGCATTTAAATGTATACTTTTCGCTACTTAAGAAAAAAAGCGAACAAATGATGGCTGAAGAAATAAATTAATGAGGAAGGTAAATTTCAATAGATGTATCAAAATAAATTATCATTATCTGTTAGAAATTTTTACAGCCCATCAGATATGTTTTAAGTGAACTACTTGCATAAAAATCATTTAATAGACAAACAAACAAAAATATTTTTATCTCTAATACTTTCAAATGAACATTCTTTGAGGATTAGTGTAATAAATTGCTGACAAGCAATTGAATATTATACCCCATTTGGATAACTAAAAAGGGGCTAAGAACCTTTGTTTCCGAGAAAATTCGTTCTCTGTCTGTGTAAAATATTACGAAATATCCACTATTCCGGGGTGACCAACCTGCGACACGCATGCCACAGTGTGTCGCAATAGAGTTGTGGCAGTGACACGAGGGGACTTACAGAAAAATTTTTAAAAATTTTAAAAGATAATAAATAACCATTTCTTACTATTTTATTGATGTGCGCTTGTCTCATACAAAAAACCGCAAAATTTGGATCAAAATATGTTTATGAATAAATGTTTTCCGCTATGAACATAATAAAATAAATATAATTCAAAACTAGCAGTTGTGCACCTATAATAACCTAATTTTGTTAGCATCTGTAAGAGGTAATCCTAATATAGATGACTTCGTAAAAAAAAAGTAGTAATTCAAAAGCCACATTAAGAAGATATTGAGTGTTGAAGATAATGATTCAAGTTAACTAATTTTTATTTTATACCTAAACTAATTGATTGAACATGTAAAAAGTTAATTAACAATAAAACCCCTAAGTTTGTACTTTCGCCTTATTTATTCCATTACTTTTAAATTTCGACTACATAGATTTACATTAAAAAATGCGCTATTTGCGTAAAAAAAAAAAACCATAATAAGCTTATAAGCAGGGGCGTAACTACCACCGTATCAATGATACGGGGCCCCCAAGCTACAGGGGCCCCAACATGTGTAACTACAGTACCATGAACAAGG
This sequence comes from Trichonephila clavipes, assembly GCA_019973935.1. NCBI lineage: Eukaryota > Metazoa > Arthropoda > Arachnida > Araneae > Nephilidae > Trichonephila > Trichonephila clavipes. The sequence goes on along the minus strand of BMAU01019482.1, from coordinate 811,164 downwards.
CTTTTTTTTTCTAAAAAAGGGCTCCCGGAGGCAGTTTTGATACGGGGCCCACTCAGAACTAGCTACGCCAGTGTTTATAAGTAACATTTTTTCACTTTTCTATGTTTGTTGGAAAAGTTGAAGTGGCACGCATAACTGATTATTTTTTTATCAAACAGTGGCACTGTTCCCAAAAAGGTTGGCCACCCCTGCACTATTCAGTTGAAAAGTATGTGAGAAAAGGAAAGTATTCCTTTGTTACCAACAATCCTTACTACCGTAACGGAATGACCATTGAGATGCCAATACAACACTGTGATCCATGACGCAAATATCAAATACTTTCGAAGGGAGGGAGAGAGTTAAATGTAATTTGTGTTTTTCCAATATTTTTGGCAGTTTGTGACGTTCATCCAGACGAGTGAACGCGGAACACGGCGATTCAAAGCGAAGACAAAATGGGTCAGGGTGAGAAGATATTCGCATAAAAAGGTGAAACCTGTCTTTCGAGTCGAAGCAGGATTTAAATGAGGACAAATGAAAATGCCTCAACGGCCTCGTTTCCAGTGCTACAAAAGAGAAACAGGAATTACTTTTTTCCGACCCACCTCAGGTGGAAATGGCCCGAAAATACGCCTTCCAAAGAAACGATTAGTGAGATGGATCATTTCAGATGTTTACATCTCGATGCCTTGCTTGAATGTGTCTGGAAGGGGGTAGGTCGTTGCCGTCCCCCCCCGACTGAGTATTTCACACCATTCATTTTTGCATCTGATATTAATTTCTTCGGGGATTTCACTTGAATAAAATTCAAGCTGCGTGTAAAAGATTGATGACTTTAATTGAAGTAATTTAAAGTGACAGTTTTTTTTAAAGTTAAATAAAAAAGGAAACAAGAAGGAAAATTAATTGATAACAGAAAATTGAGGGTAAAAATTTTTTTCCGCCATGTGTAGGCCGTACGTTTCCAAATAAAATTGAAGTTGATGGTTTTTAATAATTTTTTGGAATAAATGCTTTTAAGAAATTAATTAAAATTAATGTATTAAATTCGACAAACTTTTTCAAAAAAATAAATTTAAGAAATATCATTCTAGTTACAAAATTTTGACTTAGGCTTCCATTGTAGAAAATTGTATTTTAAAGAACTTGAACTATCGAATTATGTTATTTATATTTTATGAGATAAAGAAAACAAATGTAAAGATAATACACAAAGATAAAAAAATTCTTATTTCTCTAACATGCAAAATAGGGCTTGTTTTTAATAAAATTCATCATAAATTAGAGATAAGGTTTAACAATGCTTACATTTATTTTATTATTTAGCACCACAATTATAAGCAATTATTAAGCATTCATAAAAATAAAAAAGTTCTTAACTCCACACACACAATAGTAAGCTTAATATAAAATTTATTTTCTAAAATTAATGTCTTTTTTAAATTTTTGTGATAAAATTTGATAATTCAATTTTGTATTGCCTTAACATACTTCCTTATGCAACTAATTCATTATTACATCATATATGGTAATGTTTATTATAACTATATGATACACTTTGGCAAAAGAAAAATAATTCCAAAAATAACTTAACTCTCTATCTCTCTCTCTCTCTCTCTCTCTATATATATATATATATATATATATATTGGAATTTAATTTTATGCTTCTCAGACAATACGTTAAAATCAAGACAAATTATTATCCCCCTCCCCTTTTTGGTTTACTGCTAAAGCCCTAATATTTCAAGCATAATCAATATTCAAATTTATTTTAGCCTAAGCGATTTAGTATTTAAATCCTTTCACGCGTACTTTTTTTAAAAAAAATTTTGTATCTAATATTAAACTTGTTTTTAAATTCAATATAAGCAATTAATTTATACTGAGAAGTATGCTACTAGAACTTAATAGTTATTATCTAAATGTTATTTTTAAATTCAGTACGTAGATTACTTTAAATATTCATGAAAACGCACATGAAATAAAGGTTATTTGGAAGAATAAATTAATCAGGAAATTCTCTAATATTTTCCTCTTGTCACAACAATCAATTAGAAGTTAGATAAGGAAAACCGTAGCGTGTCCATAACTTCAGGGCTTTTGCACTTCCTGATTGCTTTTTAATAACAGGAAAGCTAAAGTGAGGACAGACACTTTCAGCTTGAGACAATTGCATTTGTTTATTTAACCATTTTTTTCTAATGTGTGATTGTGACGAAAACCTTAATGGACTTGTGATTTATTGAAAAAAAAATGAAAATAAAATTGAAAAAAAGGTTAAAGGATGACATTTATAGAAAAAAATTCTCAATTTTTTTTAAGTTTCAAGAATTTTTTTTAAGTAAAAAAAAGTTTTCCTCTTAAATTTATATTATTTCAAGACTTTTGAAGAATTAATACTTCCATAGCTTTATGTTACAGTATAATTATCATTGTTTATTTGGAAGCTAAAGAAATTATTTCAAACATTCAAAGTTACCAGTTGCAATTATACGGAATAATTTGCAGTGCTAAGAAGTTGTAGAGAAATATTAAAGATTTCTAATCCTGTTTTAGTGTCAGTTATAAATAATATTTTCATCCTGAAGAATTTTTTTTAAAAAAAAAATTCTTTCCCTGCAATAATTATTTTAAAAGTTACCCTGATTTGATTTCATCGAAAATATAAGGACTCATTTAATTTAATTGTTGAAATGAAATTTTTAGTATGTATATATATATATATGTATATATTCAGATGAAATCAAAACAAAATCGCACTGTTAATATTGAATTCATTTTTTTCAAAGTAGTAATGAAACTCAAAATAAAAATATCTACTAAAGCATTAAAGCTGAGTTAACTATAAGTTATGATACAAATAGTTTAAAAATTTACAGTAGTGCCTTTTAAGTGCTTGAATAATATATAGACATCAATTTTCTTTATTCAAATTATTCAATACTATTTTTTTCCTCAATTACAAATTGAAAACCCGCAATGTCTAGAATTATTGAAATGTAGTAACATTCAACTGCTTATTTGTATTTATGTAACGTCTAAAACATAAATGATTTTTGAAATAAAGTATATTTTATTATTAGTTATTTATTATTTAAGTTAGAAGAGCAGGATTTTATTTTTCACAAAAATAACTCCTGCTAAAAGCGGAAACATGATTAGAAAATTATATTCAAATGAAAATTGAAGTTGAAGGTTTCATTGATTCAAAATTCGTTCAAATATTTATCTAAGGGGAAAAAAAGAATTATTCAAAAACTACGTGCTTATTTTAACAATCTTGTCCTTCGCGAAATAAAATCGTTCCACGAAACAAGTTTTCATAGAACTGCATCAAGACGCATTCTTTTTGACCTTTTTAAATATTTTTTTTCATTTTAATAGGTCTTTAAAATTTAAGATCTCAAATGTGTTACATTAAAAAAAAACATTCTTAACTTTTTTTAATGTTAATCATAAACTTATTATTTAACAGGAAAATAATTTTTTTTAATTCATAGTTCCTTAGTAACATTTATTTCTACTTAGAAAGCAATTACGCTATTACACTTAAAATCAGTCTAAGCTTTTAACCTCTATATTTTTTCTGAAATATATAGAGGTTAATAATCTTTTATATAGTATATTTTTTAAATAATAATGTATAGCAATAATGTGAGCAACTTTCTTCATAAGTATAATTTCGGTAACTGATACGAATATTCAGCAATATTTAAAGGATTCAGAATGTTTTTCTCTCATTAAGCTTTGTTTGCGAAACACCGGAGACAGCTTGTTCGAAATTTTTTTTTCACAATTACATTACACAAAAATTTATCTCCAAATCAAGGTTACCTAATTGAGTTATGGTATTGTGCCGACAAATTAACAAATGTGAGCTCTCGATCGACACCGTCACCAATTACAGAAGTAGTGATCCACGACTGTCATTTACAATATTCCTAAATACAGGTATTTCGATTACAAACTACCATTTTTGCATTAAAATATCAATGAGATTATTTCCAAACATACCAATCGCTTGGTTGGTATAAGTAAATAATTTTTATCAAGAAAATATTTGCCATGAACTGCAATTAACTCAATTAAGTTAGATTTTGGGACAGTAAAAAAATTGCATGTGTCTGAAAGGTCCCATTTAACTTTAAAAATAATCTATTGAATTCAAAGCAAATTACACGCAACTGAGATGAACTAATATAAAGAAGACTTCTGTAAATTTATTATTATATACTTGAATTTGTATCGGTTTCCTTATGTAGTATCACATAATTTCGTCAAAAACACTTTTTAAATCGTTATAGTAAGTATCCATTTGACTTGGAATTTTTTTGAAAATCCTTAAGAATATAGCATGCCACTCTGATAGATTGCTGAAGAATTCAATATAAAAAATTATTTTACTTTATTTCTTCAAATAAAATATAGGAACGCGCATTTCTCTGTTTAATTCTAAGAAATAACTTATTTATTGCCATACTTTTTGGTTTTTGATTTAAGTTACTTTGTAAAAGAATTCTTTTGAAAATGTGCGTAGAATGAAAGAAAAAAATCTTTACTCATACTTAATTGTTTATATTATTCTACTATCACGGATTAGAGTTTAAATATATTGAAATATCATTGATGAGAGAAATAGTATATCTAAAAGTATCATGTTACATAATGCATAATTCCTGAACTGAGCTTGGATTCCAAATGCTCTTGGATTCATACAAGAAAGATATTTCAATCAGTTAAAAAAACAATTACAGTAGTTTTTTATTTATGTGTAACATTTTTTCTTTATCAAGGACTTGCTTTGAAAAAATACCAGATAAAAATCGAAGCAAAAAAATATTTGTTATTTATTTTAGAACAATATTTATGTAAATAACAATCTCAAAATGGTTATGCTTTTTTTTCTGGTTAGAAGTAGAATATTTAACTCTACAAGGGAGGTATATCAAATTTAAATAAGAGCTATCATTTGAATAGTCACTCTTTCGTTTAATTTTTCCCTTCGTTTATTTTTCTTTTTGTGCTTCAACATAAAAATCAAATATTCGAAACAATGTATATAATTTAAGAAAAGGTATTAAAGCATTATTGATATAAGTAAACATTTATATTATATATGTATATATATATATATATATATATATATATATATATATATATATATATATATATATATATATATATATATATACGTTTCTATTAAATACTTCAGAATGCAAATTTTTTTCGCATGTGTGCTCTCTTATATTCCTCTTAAAAAGACTCACTTTATAAAAAGTCTTCGAGTGGGCCTTTCGAGTTACTTGGATGTATCTGTTAAAGCTATAGGGTGATCTACATATTTAATCTAAAGGGTTTTAATTTGTGATAAAATCACGTTAAACTTTACCTAAAGTATTGAAAATTGAATGAAGTACACTGCTCGAACTTAGAGATATAGAAAAATACAATAAGTATTGCAAATGAATTGGTGAAATTATTTCCAAATGAATAAAATGGTTATATTACGAATCTGATGATTCAGATGATATATTCCACTTAATATGAACACAGTTACTTGAATAATATCCTATTATGTTCGTTAATAACATAAAATCTCATACTCACAAACATTAATACCTATAAGGAAAAATACTCTGCAGCTGAACATCTCTAGGAAAGAATTGTTTTGTTCTGTTCAGAACAGTGTGTTGTATGGAATTTGTGTTTCTATTTGAAATTTAATATGGTTTTTGTAGTTGTATGTGATCTGAATCTGTCGCATTAATTTATTCAACGCCACTTCAAATGCCTTCATATCGTTAGAAGTCACCATTATTTATCCGTTGAATAAATCAGATACTTTAAAAAGGACAACTGAAATTTATTAAGAAATAGAATGCGTGACGCTTATTCTTTTTTTTCTTTTGAACTCAATACAGTAATCGCGAATATAAAAGCGTGTGCCTCTCCGACTGTTCAACAGTTTATCATTTTGTCATGTAAATGAAACGATAGGGGACAATAAAACAGATTTTGCTTCAATTTATAAAGCACGCGAATATTTTTAATGACTTTCAGAATTCGAGAAAATCTTTAAATAATAATAATTCATCTCCAAATTTAATTTGTATTGTTAATTTTAAAGTTGTGGAGTTATTTCGTCAGTGTGTGTTACATATAAAGGGAAAATATCAGTTTTTTGAGTTATTTTTATAAATCAGCAGTATAAGGGGAAAATGCTGAAAGGTGCGCTGAAAAGGTTTTCATTTTTTTTCAGGTTATCGATGCAAATAATACCGTTTGTTTTTATCTCAAAGGGAAAGAAAAATAGAGCTGAAAGTGAAGGAAACGGAAGTTTTTTCAGCAAAAATATAGCATTAGATATTTTTCCTGATTCTCATATTTTTACAAGAAGGAAGTAACTAATGATAACTTATTGTTTTGAAAGGAACAAATAAAAGAAATCTAATACAGATTATAATGTAATCATTCAAGAAAAACTCGTATCAGCTTTTATTTGCCTATATGGTACCGCACTCAAGGAGATGCCAGCTCCCGGGGAATGTACTAAGTCTGCAATGTTGAAACATCAATCTACAGACCCATTAGAAATAAAAAAAACCTTTGAAATGTGCATCAAAATACTTATATTGTATTGTACTTTTAAATTCAGTAAGGGATGTAGTAAAACACATCTGAAATATATATACAGTCAGATCTCTATTTAACGAAGTCGCTAAACCTCGAAAATTCTTCATTATATGTGCTAAATTTGTAGAGATTCGTCTTTAAATATACCAGGTTCCTCGTTCCAGGAAATAGTTCGCAAAACACAGGTGCGTAAAATGAAGGTCCGACTGTATGTAGATTTTAATTAAAATTCACTAAGTAATATTTGCAATTTCAGGATATTTTTAAATGCAGAATTAGACTAATTAAAACACTAATTATAACATCAGGAAATTAATTTAGATGCTTAATTTAAGAAATGTTCGCGGGAGAGCTATTCATATTTCTAAAATCAAGTTTATTTGTACAAATTGCTTGTGAAATTTTTTTTTAAAGTAGTGACTTCAATCTAAATCTTTAAGGCCTCAAAATTTAGAGATGAATGGGGATTTCTGGAATGATGGGTAAAATTCTGATGATGAGTGGAGAGATGAATGGGTAAAATTCTGAGAATTAAAATTTTTTAAATTTAAACTATAGAACATCATAAGCCTACTAATCATCTTTTTTTCCTCATGTACATATATATATATATATATATATATATATATATATATATATATATATATATATTCCAAAGCTTCAATACAACTGTTAAATGAGTAGCGTCAAAACCGGACATTCGACCAAAATTTAAATGCATAACCTGTATATGAAAATGTTGAAGGAAAATAAGGTTAAAGTTCGCATTTTTTCGAGTAAAAGTTCCTATGTAAATGAAATTACAGGTTTGGTGTCCTTATTTTTCTGGAAACAACTCTGAAGAATTTCGAATGATAGGAACTGAAAGTCTACCGATCCTGTTCAATCAGATGACGTTGATTCGATTACTTGTTTATTAAAATGACCTCGAGAATTTCCCATGAACATCATCAGTATCCTCGCCAGAATCAGGGCGTCGCCCTTTTATTTCTTGGCGATCTCGCTTTATCTAGATGCATTAGTTAACAATCAACTTCTCGGAATATTCTTAATCTTAGCGTGCCAAATTTGACCTTTGTCGAAACCAATGATCTCATGATAAAGAAAGAACTATACTTCTTGAGTCCTTGAGTTCTTACAGCTTCTCAAATCGTGAGAAAAATATATGTATGCAAATTAGACTTTATATTCACGATAGCTTACGAGCACTTAATATAAAATTGTTTTTTTTTTATAATATGAAGTTTTCCATTGACAGAAAAACTAGATAACATTATTTAAAAAAAATTCATTGTTAAATGCAGCGCACTTTGAATTTTAAAAGTCATCATCTTTTACACGCATTTTTACGTAAGTTAAAATTAGGCGCTAAGACATACGCAAGAATCAATGCATTCGGTTCATAAAAATTTCTGAAAATGTTGAGCAAAGAACTTTGAACACAAACAAAATTTTGAGTGTTAATAGTATTATTACTATGGTAAAATTTAAAAAAAGTTGGTGAATATATTCATGTCTTAGCCATATATATTTTAAAAAGTTGTTCTGTTTCTTAAGGAGTGAAGTTTACATTTTGTATTATGTACTTCAGTTTTATCTTACCTAAATGTTAACCATAAGTGTTTTGATTAAAGTTATGTATTATTTAGAACTAATTCAATCCCCATATAATACCTTTGATAGCCACAGTAAATTATAATTGATTATGAAATATACTAATTTTATCTTCCCATTTACAGCTATGCTTTTAAAGAAAGTCGATATTAAATTACGCGCGATTTTAATAAAAAATTATTTATAATTCAATATAACTTCATTGAGATTTTCTGTGCATGAGAAATGACTGCGGGACACCTCCTCCAAATTCTTTTATCAATAAAAATCCAATTAATGTATCAAATCTTATTTTAAATTTTATATATATATATATATATATATATATATATAATTACAAATATTCAAAATATTATTTCATACAATCGATTTTAAGCGATCTCTATATTAATCTGGAGATATTCATTTAAGTAAACTTCCTTTTCTAAACATTTTTATATCGATAGTATGCACACATTGCATACAAAATTCTGAGAATCTTATTAATTTTTTTTTTCATTTGTGCTATGAATTTCAGCATTAAATAATTGATTACTATTACTAGAACTTTACTGATAGAAAATTTAAGAATTAAATATCATCAATAAAAGCATTCATTATCGTAAAAAAAAAGTTAGAAATATAGAATCTAGAGTTAGAAATTTTGAAGCTACGAACGAGAAGCCGTACCCTTCCTCTCTTCTGACGAAGAGAGTGTCTAAAAGGGATTAGGAATGTCGAAAATTTAATATATTGGTTATTCTAGTTCAAATTGGGATGAATTGAACTATAGGGCATTCCATATAATAAAATTATACTGTCTTAAACTCGTGGAAAGATTTAAAAAGCTATCTGGAAATAATATTAAGCAGGATTTCCAGCAATTGATTTTTACCTCCTACATTTATATAGACAATTTGATATCTCTTTTCGATTTAAGTTTTTAATACTAAAATAGAGATATGTGTAGTATAAATTAATGATGAAGAATAATTTGCCTTAACCATTTCGTATTTAAAGAATAACTCATTTCATGAAAATTAAACCTTCCCAATAAATATAAAGGTCTTTAATTTTTTTTAATAAGTTTTTTTTACATATAGCACACTGATGAAGACTTCTTGAATAAAACTTGTTAAATACTGGGTCGATTAAGTTCGGAATATACATACACTGATATAAACTGCATGAACATGTTTTACATAAATAATTTAACAATATCTATTTTTTTAAATCAATTAACTATTTTTCCCCTCAAAATATAATGATACGTTGACTATGTATTTGAAGATTTTTCTTGCGTTACCAAGATCTCTCATTAAATTTATAAAAATATTTACTTTTAATGCATATGTTTTAACTTTTGTTGTATCATTTCAACACAATATGTTGTTTCTTTGATTTTTCTTCTCCATTTTTATTTATTTTTTTTAAATTTGTTTAGAAATATTGACAACTGTGGAAGTTGATGTATTTTCTAATTGTATAGGACCTTAGAATATTATTTTACTCAATTTAGTTATGCATTATTTATATCAATTGGTTAATCAAAAGAGAGATTTCTTAGTTAAACATCACATTATTAATACTTAATTGTTCAAATCGTTAATCCGTAAGATTTTAATCCCCTTCTCCTCTTTTTCGCAATATGTCTACAGCCTCGTAATCATATGAAATTTCATAAAAATAATTAACCCATTTATTCCTAAACATACAGGATGTATTTAAACACAAGAGTTCTAAAATATTAATTTAGAGTATAACACTGTAAGCTAATGCAAGGCAGTCTAGATATTGTCGAAAAGAAATGTGAATGTAATAATTTCTTCCAAACATAAGATTATTTGGCCATTCTTACTTTTTCCCCCACCACTTCTCAGCATCAAGAAACATGCCAACTAAAAATCAGTTCATGATTTCCCTTGATCCGATTTTAAATATCGAAATTTTTTTGTGCCTTTTTCTTATCTCAGAAAGATTTTTATCTGTTTATGTCTGTACCCAAAATAGAACGGACGTAAGATTTTATAATAATATCAATTTAATACGCTGAATAAAGTAAAATTTTTATATTTTTTACTAACTTATGATTTTATCAGAGCCTTTAACAATATCAATTATGAAAATGTTTTTATAAATATTAAAAGTAAATTCATTAAATATTTAAATGCCAATCTACTTTCATTTACAAACATTTAACATGACAAAAATAATGCTTATTGAAATAAATAATTCTCTTTTTATGGCAAGATTATGTGAGTAAAAATCATATTTTAGTGATATTTTCTAATATTTATAAATAATATCCTAATATTTATAAATAAGGTAATATGTATGTGTGTGTGAATTATACGCTTATGCTAAAAACTTATACAATAATTCTCAAATTAATTATAATCTGTTTAAAAAAGGTTTTTTTGTGACAATATTTTTATACCGGCGTCTTATTTTAACTTTTAGTATTTTTACGTGACGAAGTTTATAAATGTTGGAGATCTTTCTCGTTACTTTTACAGTAGCATTCTAGTATAATGACTAATAGAAATAATGTTCAGTAATACTCAGATTCCATGAAAGGATAACATTCAACGAGATCTATATCATTTGAAAGTAAATCAATAATGTACATTTTTAATATTATTTAATAACAATCCTACTTATATTATTTTCCTTTTTAATCTATGAATGGATTTTTTAAGAAATGGGGAGGTCATCAAAATTAAAACAGATTTTTAATTTATTTTAAAAGGTTATAATAATCTTAAGAGTACCAAAAACCTAAATATGTGATAAGATTTTACTTTATATTGGTCGTATAATACGAAATATATCCTAATGGTATTTTTTTGACAATTGAATTCAGTTATTTAAAATTTTGTAAGAAAATAATAAATAATGTACTTTTTTTAAATATTGCAATAAAAGTATTTTTCTCATGTACTCTGCATACCATTCCTTTAAAAAATGCAAATTAATCATCAAGTCAATAAATTTCTATAAATGATTGTAGAAAAATACAATAAAAATAGTTTAATTAACATACGAGTTGAGACGAAATATTTTGGATTTATATTGATTTTTGAACAATTTTCTTTTTTACTTAAAAATTTCAGATCTTTTTGTTCATTTTTTGTAATTCGATGACAAATGTGTTTTTAAGAATTAGACTCTATTATTTAGGCTAAAATAGCCATTTAAGAAAGATACTTTATTGTTGTAAGATAATATAGATAAATTAGATAATTAAAACTTAATTACATAAAAGAAAAACATTTCAGCCTTTAATGTCATTAATGTATGGTTATAAATCTAACAAAATTATTAACAAAATTGCTATATTATTAAGACATTTCAACAATGAGTGTGAAAAAATGTATAAATTTTAATTGTCGTCTTCGCACGTTTAAGGTTATATAAATAACATCAACCTAAATTTTTCTCTTGGAGCGACTTGAATTTAATTAATGTTATTCTTGGTCTTAACCGCAATATTCCCTAGGCATTTAGAACTTGTTTTTGTAATTTTTCCCTTAAGAAGTACTCATTAGTATGCGGTTAGTTGTTTTTTTTAAGGTGTAGCTCATTCAATTCATCATTTTTATTTCAAAGACATGTAGTTAACTAAAATAAAAGTCTCCTGCTGAAATTCTAAAAAAAAAAAAAAAATTACACAAGTCAGGTAAAAGTTTTTATTTTCTTCTTCTCACCAGTTGTTGGAAGATCTGAATTTCTTTTTGGTAAAAGAGTTCGAGCAAAGGTCGATCAGCAAATAAACCAATAAAGTTGTCATTCAGAATCTTGTCTTGTAAGATTTTCCGGTTAGACGGGTTGTTTCCGATTAAATTTTAAAATTGAGCAATCATAGGATGAACAAAAAGATAGCCCATCTTAAAGCCTAATTCCATGACCGATGTTTAAAATGTGCTTTCAAGTAATAAATTTAAGCCAATCATGAAATAAGTTTCCAATTACTGTTGCCTTTTTTACATTAGATACACAATATATCAAGAAGTAAATTTTTATCGTCAATTCGGTCATTAGTACAAGCTTTTCCATACGAAACGAATTAGAGCAAGCTTGTGCCGGTGTTGTAGACAGAACATTTAAAGACACAAAGATGCTTCCTTTGAAGCATGCAGCGCCCGGTTCCAATGAATACCCTCAGGTGATTTTTAAAGTTAACAGACTGCTTCATTAGAGCTTCGATTTCTAGGACAGTTATTGACCTTCAAATCGAATTCTAGTTTCTAAGAAAGCTCTAGAGGGCTAAAGAGAGAATCCAAAAATTGATACTTTCCTTTAAGCCTCCAATAAATTTCATTGAAAGTGCTGTCACGTCGGAAAAAAAGTATTTACAATGCTCGGGATGAAACGAGCGTGTAGATTTCATGAATCAATTCTCATTTTCAGTAAGAGTTTAACAGACTTCTTCCAGCGAAAAAATTAATAAAATACATTGAAATAGGATAGTAAATCAGTTACTTAAATGAAAATATAATGAGCTTAGAGAAATATCTATATCGGTTTAACAATGCGCAGTATGTATGATGAACAGCATCGAAATGAAGTGTAAAATTTTTTCGAAAGAAAAGTTTCTTTCGGGAAGTTTTTATATGAAATTTTTCAATAAAATTATCTGAACAAAATATTTTAAAAGAATGCAAGCTTAATTAAGAGAAGCAATGAATTATATAATGAGAAAAACATTTTTTTATATTAACAACAAAAGTATTTATTTAATGTACGATATATAATTATTCATACATATCTTTAAAAATATTATTTGCTTTATATTTGAACAATTTGTTTTTTTAATCTCTAAAATAATAATACTTGCTATTTCTAATAAAGCTAATATTAGATTGAAACATAGATAGAAAAATAGATTTTTTTCTAGGAGCTCTTTACTTCTTTTTATTCAGTATATACTTCCAAAACACTTGATTAAAAAATTAGGAAAAATATTTGATTAATCTAATTACATTTATGGTATCTTTATGTAAGATATTTGGAATGAATTACATGCATAATATTCATAAATTAAAAACACAGAAATGTTTTAAATATTTTGAGAAAGTAAAACAAAATGAAAATTCATTCACGCTGTTTGATCATGTCATAAGCATTTAAAAGTAGTCGATTCAAAATAAGACTCAAATTTTTTCAATTGATCGAAGAAAGTAAAAACTGTTTTTTTTAGTTGCTAAATTAAACATTTTTTTCTCTGTAGATATACAAAAAAGGAAAAATTCAAACATTGTTAAAAAGCTTCAATCTAAATGTTGTTTTGAATCTCTTCCTCATTTTTATTGTCTATTTATTTCTGTTATGTTGTACTGATTTCACAATTCAAAGGCTCAGGCAATCATAATTTTAGATTAAGTTATAAAATTTCAAATATTTTCTTCTAGATTTGGTAACTACTAAAATATGAGAATTAATCGGGAGTTAAATAAAACTTAGTCTAATTTATTTCGCTTTTGTTTATGTAGTGCAATAATATTAACTCAGATACATGCAAATCTTTATCATTCTGTGATTTAAAACCATACTAAGAAATAATACGAAAAGTAAAAGCATAAAAGTGACAATCCAATAATAGTTTGGGTAAGATGATGAATTATAAACATCTAAAAACTAACACACACACACATCTGACACAATATGATTACTACTAAACATAAATTTAATGTCATTGTTGGAATTTGCTTTTAAAATGTGTTTAATTTAAAAAAAGAAAGAAAGAAACACACAAGTACACTAAATTAAAATTTCGTAAAACCTATGAGAACAAAAATTTAATAATGCTTCTGAATGTCGCGCCAATTTTTCTGAGCATTAATATGAATCAATACACTTTAATAATTAGTTTTAAAATAATTCTTAAATGTAAAAACTGTTCTTTTAGGATTTATGAGTATAGATTTTCAGTAAATTGTGAGGTTGCCCATTGAAAATTTTCTGTATAGGGAAAAGGACTGACTCACCGTTGGATATGAAAACGCAAAGGAGTAGTCCGATCCACAGCATCTTGGATCCAGGAGTGAAGAATTGTAAGTGAGCAAGTGACGTACGTGGCCCCTTTTTAAACCGGCCCAAATGAATCTCGTTCCCTTGTTTTTTTACTCCTTCACAGGTTGTTGCTTTCGGTATTCTCATTGGACAAGAGAGAGGCATTTTTGCTTCCTTTTTTTCATTGCCTATCCCGAATAGTCGTTTTCCTTAGTTTTGTGTCTTGGGATGCGGTTTTTTGAGAACACGAGATAACAAACACATTTTTGTTTGGAAAGTTCCTTCATTCCACAAAGGTTATGAAAAATGAATTTGTTTTGATCAATAAAAAGTTTTACATTGTTCCGATTAGGCTGCATATACTCCCCTTCCTAAAAAAAGCAAATCATTTACTTTATGCAGATGTTATTAACACCTAACTGTATATATCAATTTTTTTAAGGTTATCTTTGGTCAATGTTAAGAAATAGGACCCGAATTCGGAATATTTTTTTCAGATATAAAAGAACTGCAACATTAATATTATATTCTGGCTTCGCTATCCTGTAGATAACCACTAATTTTATCATAACACGCATTTTATTGGAGTTGGCAGATTTTTTCAGGTATAAAATGTGTTTCGCGTTTTTACTCTTATACCATAATGCTAAACGAGCTATCCTTTTACAAGTTAAAAGGAAAAACTAATTCTTTATAAAATATTTTTTGAAATTTTAAAAACACTATATTATAAAAAAATGTATGAATTACAATATTGCAAATTTCATAAAAATTGAAACATTTTTCTGCCTGAAAATGTGTTCCGCGTTTAGTTCAGGCTTTTGTACATTTGCTGAAGATAGGCTTAAAAAATCCTTTTTTTATCTCCCAGGAAATTATTTTCTTATTGATCATATAATTGATGACAATACTCGTATATCATTGTAATTTTTTTTTTTTTTTTTCTATTTATTATTTTTCAAGAATTATGTTCCAGGTAAAGAAATGTGCTTTTTTGTATGAAGTACTTTATTTTCACTATTTGTTAGCTTCATATATTCGTTAAGCATGTTTCTATTATATTTTTATTCGTGTATTTTCTGCTAATTACCTTAAATTTGAAATTTTTGAAATAAATAATGTATTTCTTAAGAGTTGCTTTACATATCGTAATTTAATTTCTCAATTCTATTTTTGATAATGTACAGGAAACCGTTACTTTTTTTGTAAATTTACATAATAAAAAGTGGTACTCGTAAAATGATTTAAACTGTTGAAAATATTTACACGGCTTTTAGCAACATCTTAATTATAATTATTACTTTTATTTGAATATGCAATACAATTAAAAAGGGGAAGACGGGAACTCCCCTGTTTCATTTTTAAACTTACTTCATCTTTTATTTTATTAATCTATTGCTTTGATTATTAATTAATTTTTTAAACTTTACTTTTCAATTATTACTATGTTAGTCTAATATTTGTTTTTATGTGTTCTAGTTTTTTATTTTACCTTATTTTATTTTATTTTACGAAAAATATTTGGGAATTCAGGGTACATTCTTTTCATTCCATACCATCTTCAATGTGTATGTTCATGAACCACATCTTTACAGCAAAAATACTTTTCTTTTCTTTTTTCGTAGTATTTTTATCATCAAAATCTAACATTTGCGTAGTATATATAATCATATTTTTTAGTATATGTTCTTTTAAGAATATATGCTCTTCAAAATCATTTTGTTGAAGATATTTTCATTAATATAGTAGATAAATAACAAAAGAAATTCAATTTTTTTTATTTGTAAAAATTATCCATGGTATATGATTACTTTTCTCTAAATTGATGAAATTATTTATAAATGGCTAGATATCTCTAGCGGAGTTCATCAGTTAGCGTGATAGAAACTTTAATGTTCATATTGTTGTGTTCGGATATTTCATATGGCTTTTAAAATGCCGTATTCTCTAAAACTAGTATTTACTCTTAAGCCAATGAAGGGAACTCATTTTGAATAGAATTTGAATATTGACATTTATATATCTTTACATTTATGAAAAAATAAAGCATCTTTTATCTAATAAGCACCTCATTCTAAAAATGTTTATAAATTATTCAAATACATACTCGATTTTGTAAAAAAGCTTGCTATATTAGATAAAAATTTCAGAATTTTTGTAATTTAATCACTCTTAAGTGAGAGTAGTGGGAGTCACATGAATTATTATTATAGGTTCCTTAATAATCCCCTAAGTGGTTATTTTTTTTTTACCCAAAATGCTTAAAAAAAGGCACATTTTTTTATCGTTTATAACTAAACGCCATACTAATTCCGGCCTTGGCCACAAAAAAAATGCGGGATGAAAACCATTCCAGTCCCATGGACAAATTGCGTCACCTTTTCAAAATATTAACACTAAATAATACACCATAAGAATTAAAAAACAAGCCCAAATAAAAGAAATAAAAAAAACATCAGTGCCCGTACAGCGTACGGGCAAACCAGTAGCGGCCACCTTTTGGTAGTCCTTATGTTGTACGGACAAACCGCTTAAGGGGTTAGATCAAAGGTATTCAACTTTTTTTCCCGCTGGGCTACATACATATGATAGATATTTTACGCGGGCCGCACCGTGAGGATAATGAGAAAAAAAACACTATATAAGATTAAAGCAACATTGGACAAAGCAAAATATTAAAATTTATTTATTTATTTTGACTTTTACTTTAATACTATGTTAACCTTTCTATCAAATACAAACAAAAAATCTTTACTTTATGCCTCTTTTAAAGAGTCATGGGATAATTTTGATTTCCTTTTATCCATGACCAAGCCTCTTGTTTATATTCTACTATAAAAAAAGCAAATTGATTGCAAAATTGAAAGATTTGATTGCTTGGTCGATAGAATTTTCGGCTAAATTTTTAGTACAATGCTCTTAAGTAATTGAATTTCACAGTGCAATGAACTATGACCGGGCCACTCAGAAAAGGCCAACGGACCACATGCGGCCATTGGGCCGCAGGTTGCGTTTCACTAGGGTAGATTGACATCAAATCAATCACTCAAAATTCTTCTAAGGGCATTTTGAATTAAATATTTCAAAGTAAATACGTAAATTACTGTTTAAATTAATAAATTAATGTTCTTAGTGTTTCTTTGATATAGATGAAGAATAAACAAAAATAGGAACATAAATTTTTTTACAAATTCTTAATTTCCTTAGTAAGCACCGCTTAATTGTCTTGAAGATTACGGATCTCGGTACCAACTTGGGGAAATAAAGGAATACTTGAAGAATTTTCTAAAAAAATGGGTGTTGAATTCATTAGTAATCTTTTCAAGAGAGATATCTCAGACTTTATCCCATTGCTCATTGTGTAATGGTAATGTAATGCTAACAAAAACCAAAAGAAACCAAATTAATACGTATTGTTAGAATACTTTTGTCTGTCTTGGAGTTATTGGAAATATCTTGCATTAAAATAATTTTCATTCATATGTATTTACAATTTTAAAAAAATATATTTTTCCAGGCTACAGTATGCTTTGAAATAGTAAAATGGTAATTACCATGATTTTTGCTTAAAATTTCTTGTTCAAGCTAACTTTAAACAAAGCTTTCATCTATAGAATATAATTAAATAGTACGTGAGTGCATCAAAATTAAAAATGAAAAAGAATCAAGATTTTACAAGTAGTTGAAGTAATACTTTCATGAAAGTATAACGAGAGAGTTTATCTTTTTTAAGGCGTGAGACATAAAACTTTGTTAGTATGTATTGGTGTCATACGTATAGAAAGACGCTTTTTTATATCATTGTTCATTTCCAAACCATATCTGATCCGCCAAATAGAGGAAGCCGTTGCACGTCAAATTTGTCGAAACTCAATGTCCTCCCGTTGGTGTGGGGTGGTAGTTAAGAGAGGGTGGAGCCAGCTTAAGTATCGTCCTCGTCACTTGACTAAGGTTCAAAATTACGAGGTCAGTCGCAAGCAGTCCTCGTGTTCCTTTATAGTCCGATGTTAATAAAATTCTCACTCCGAACCAAATCTGAGATTATGATTTCAATTTTTAACAACGAAAATATTAAAAAACTTAACAAACTCTTGAATAAGAATACAATTAATTCTTGAAGTCATTGAGAAACAAGTAATATATAAAAAAAATTTTAGTCAATTCCTACTTAGGTCAACAAAGAAAAATTTTATTTTAGTTATTTTTATTAAATAATTACAATTAATATAAATACTATATGCATATGACCGAATCACAGTATTAAGTGGCAAAATAGACAGTGATTTTCCATTTTCTTTTCTAATATAGTGTTGGACTATTATTTTTGTTTGTTACTATTTATTCATTTGTAAATCACATCCTCAGAAATTAGGCCATCCCAGGTAGGATTCGAACTTATGACCTTTGGATTAGAAGCTACCAGAATTTGGCTACCAGGACACAACGAGCAAATTTCCTTTTTATATATAGTGTTGGACTATTATTTTTCTTTGTTACTATTAATTAATTAACATTTGAAAAAACTGTATTAACATCAAGTGTCATCCATTACAAGTTGAATAAAAAGTATTTTATTAACGATTGAAAATTTGAACAAGATATATATATATATATAGGGAGAGTGTGAACTAATAGTAGGAATTGAAAAACTTATAACTGAATTTGAGATTTTGGAGTAATATTTTAAAACATTAATTAAAACTGAAATTTGCGCTTCACTTTATAAGTAAACTATTCATAAAAATTAATGGTTAATCTAATGATTACAAAAACCAAAATCTTCTGAGTGTGACTCAAATAAACAATTTAATTAATCTAACGAAAAAAAAGTCAACAGAAGAGACTTAATTTAACTGCTTACAATAGAACCACGCAGCAGATCGTAAGGTCATGAGTCTGAGGATGGGATGGGAGGTCATGGAATTTCATCAAATACTGCAATGAAAGCATTTCACATCAGATCACAAATGACTTCTTAAAAGCTTAGTTTGGAAATTTAAAGGAAGTTACTCTGGCTCACAATATCATTTTCCCATCACCCGATCGTGGATTCAAAATTATGAAACCGAATATCTATTGTGTTATATTTTGAACCACTTATTAAAAATTCAAATAAAAAAAAAGTCTAAATTATTATTTTTCTAATATATAACCTTCAATGATGTGAGTTTTACTTTCATGAAAACTAAAACTCATTCTACTACTAACCTCTTTTGTGGGCCTTCGTAAGAGTGATTACTTCCCATCGATATGATCTTACAAAATGCACCTGTGGGAAGCGCAAAACCCATTATAATATATTGGCCTTGCTATTATAACGACAGGAAGACTAATTCCGGCTTCAGTTTTACGCTTCAATCTATTGTTCGATCGATTGAATAGAATTAGCACTTATCTGTTGAAAGTTTGAAAACGTGTGAGATTTTTTCTCCTATGACACATGTTTCGATGTGTGTGTGTGCGTGTGTGACATTTGTATTCCTCAACAATTCAACTACAAATGTGAGTAAAATGCTGTTTTTATTGTAATAAGACTTTCTTTTTATTTCGTACATTTCTGTATATTTTGTGCAGTAAATATCTAATATTGTATAACAAATAATGGTTGAAATGTAAAAGTGCTATTTTGTATCATATAAAAGCCAGGTGAAATTAGTACACTATTTGAAAAAATAGAATATTTAGTTCATAAATAATATTTTTAGGTAATAAGTCAAGAAAATATTGTAGTCATTGTTCATAAAATTCATTTCATTTACTTATTTCTTACACATTTTTACACATTTGTGCGAGTAACTGCCTAATTTGAATTATGAGTAATAGGCCTAACAGTGAAATGTAAAAATGCTATTGCATCATAAATAAAAGTCATATACAAATCTGTATATAATGATGATGTCATGGGAGGGGTTGGTCGCTTCGATCAAAGAAAAGAAAGATACCAAATAGGAAGAAGATCTGTCAAATGGTGTCATCGTATGTTTTATTTTCTTATTGGTCTTTCCATCATAAATAGTTTCATACTGTGGCAAGTGAACAAAAGAAACAAAAGTTTAGACAAGCTAACATTTCGTATAGCATTAACTCGTCAGCTAATAGACGGATATTCCTCAAGAAAAAGGAAAGGACGTCCTGCTAGCTTCCAAGCAAAGAAATGCGTTGTTCTGGATGGTGTGCGCTTAGCCAGTGTGGGAAATCATATGACAAAGATGTTTTCCAACTACAGACGATATAGGAAATATAGCAGAAAGGAACAAGAAAAGAAGACTTACTGCATGTGCACAGAATGTGATGTCCCCTTGTGCATTACAAGATGCTTCCCATCTTTCCATGGCAAATAATCACCATTAAATTTTCTTTATGATGGTAAATGGTTCCCTGGCAAATATTCTTCCCACCCTTAAAATTTAAATGTAAACATAAAGTTCGGCAAAAAATAATATATATTTCCTTAAATGCTATTGTTTAATTGCTAATAAAATACATAAAACTGCGAGAAATTCAAACGAGAAATAAATGGCGCATGAAAGGGTTAACAGCTTCTTTATAAACAATATTATTACTTTAAGATATTTGACATTTGTTATTAATAATATTTCAATGATATTAACATCTTTCATTAGACATAAATAACTCTCAGATCTATGTTATTTAGATGCTGCAGGCAAAGGAGGAATTATAATCCATTCAAGACTAGAAAGAGAATAAGGGAAGATTTTCTTTTAATGGTCGATATATACCACATTTGATTGGAATAGACAATGTAAATTTTGAAAAAGGGTTCGGTAATCAAATTTTTTATCTGTTAAATACAAGATTACACAACCGTTCGAGTTTCTCCATCCATATAATTACTACTCTAATGATCTCAATTTTTAACAGATTTTATTCAAATTTTATAAAAGGACAAAAAAGGTTTCTTGTTAAGCTTAGCAAAAAAGAGAAACTCTAAGTTGAAGATATCTTACCAATTCTTACGTAAAATTTTGAAAAAAAGTTGACATTCTCTGTTTCCTGTGATTATTTTTATGTCTATCATACACTGCTCAAAACAATTAAAGGATATTGTAAGTTTTATATAAAATAAAGATATAGGCGAAATTTTTTTTGCCGAAAATGGTAGAAGAGAATCACAAATGCAAATTTTTCTGATTTTCAAACTGTGGAGTATGCTAATTTTGAGTTCGGCGTCAAAAACGTCGCTTCAGCGGCACCGAATGAAATTTGACTTTCAACTGAAATGAAGACAAGGATGATCGGCATTCAGTGACTGCTTTGTTTCGATGAGTACGATGTCTCAGCGAAGTCATTTAACCGATTCAGAAGCTTGGAGAGTTGTTGGTAGGTTAAAAGAGGGCCAAACTCAAGCCGAAACAGTGCAAGCCATTGGAGTGTCACAAAGTGTGATTTCCAGGATTTGGAACCGTTTTTTGGAGACTTGTAGGCCCAAGACCAGGACAAGGTCGTAGACGGACAACAACGCCCAATGAAGATCGTTTTTTAGTGTTAACGGCTCGGAGACACCGAAATATGAACGCTACTTTTCTCCAACAACACCTTCGCTCGGCTACTGGCACCACGGTTTCAACTCAGACTGTCCGAAACAGGCTCCATGGTGTAGGTCTGTATGCTCGCCGACCGCTGGTATGTGTAAGACTAATATCAAGGCATCGTCGCGACCGCAGGGAGTGAGCAACAGAGCATGTGAACTGGAGGAGAAATGAATGGAGCAATGTTCTTTTTTCTGACGAGTCCCATTTTTCTGTTCATCCGGATAATAGGTGTATTTTTATCTGGAGGGCCGTGGCAGTAGGAATAATCCTGCGTTCGTCCACGAAAGTGTCAGATTTGGCGGTGGGTGAGTGTTGGTGTAGGGTGGCATCTCCATTGACGGGCACACAGACCTCTACATCATTCGAGATGGACCTCTGACTGCTCGCCGATATAGGGATGAGATCCTCAGACCTATTGTAGTCCCTTACGCTGCAGCAATCGGAGATGACTTCATTTTAATGGACGATAACAGCAGGCCACATCGTGCTAACCTCGTGGAGGATTCCCTTTTCGAAGAAGGAATCGTACGAATGGAATGGCCAGCGTGTTCTCCAGACATGAATCCAATAGAGCACGTTTGGGATGCTCTAGGAAGACGAGTTGCTGGCCGCCAACCACCCCCACAAACTCTCCAAGAGCTGGAAAGAGCTCTTCTGGAAGAGTGGGACAGAATACCCCAACTCGTGATTAATAGCCTCATTGACTCCATGCCTCAAAGGTGCTCAACGTTGCTGGCCGTCCGTAGAAACCATACCCCCTTCTGAAAATGATTTCCTTTGAAAGAAAAAACCTTTTCTTATTCTTTTTTTCTCATATGCACAAATTGTGTTTTTGTACACAAATGCTCAATAAAATGCATTTTTTTCTGCCAAACATGTGTAATTTATTCTCATATAACCTAATACGTCTGTCGACCATGTATCAATCAGCTAAAAAGTTTCCCAGCCACAAGATCCACCTAAAACCGCAATATCCTTTAATTATTTTGTGAGCAGTGTATATTACTATTATTGGTATAAAGAAATCAGGTAACAAAAATCTTATCAATAGAAAAAGTAAGATCTTCTAAAAGTAATAAGTACAAAAAATATTTCTCTGTCGTGTGTGGAAACGCATGTTTTTGTGTTAAAAAGTACAGTAACCCATTGTTATTTCGTGCATTCAGGTATAACACTTTCTATTTGCACTTTGATTATATTCAGTGGCGTAACATACACCCCTCAACCCCCACATTGCGGGGAAGGCAGGGATTCTAGGGGACCCAAAACCTGACTGACGCCAAGTACGTATTTGGGCTTGGGGCCAACAACCGGGCTTTGCAGGGGGGGAGTTCTAAGATTTTCCGTTACGCCACTGATTAAATTGCATTAGAAAAGACAAAAGAAATCTCAAATTCATTCATCAAGTTTTATTCAAATTTTCAAAAATATTTTATTATGCATTCATTCATTGTTTTTTTAGAAAATTAAACCTAATATTTTAAGCTCAATATGGCGTGGTCTATCTCATGAGCGCCATACTAAAAATAATTTCGCTAAAGACATTTTCCTTCAAATAAACTTGAAAAAAAATTTCAAATTTTGTACAGTATCATTTAATAATCATATAATATTGAAATAAAACGTTATTACGTAAAACTATTTCATTTCTATATCCGGTTTGTCACACCCAAATTAGTTACTCCCCCTGATTAAGCATACCAAGTTTTAATTTTGATTTTACATAAAGTAAGCTTAAATGTGTGATTACTTCAATATTTTTCTCATAAGATAATTTGTTAGTTCTCTTCGAATTATTTCGCAGCAAACGCGATCTTTCTTTTTAGTCCGTGAGAATTCTTTTCAATTACGTAATACTTTTTTTTCTTAATCTAGTATTCAGGACATTAAAAAAATAACAGTTCCATGTCGTATATTGCAGAGCATTGTAAGAGCTATGTAGGAATGTTCGGATATTAATTAAGGAAATAATGAATTGTCTATCTATGTCTTTCTAGTTTCAAGAGAAAAGCTGAAAAATTTAATCACGGAATTACATCATTTTTTTTTCCTTCTAGCAGACCTTAAAAAATAAACAGATTTTTCTTATTTAAAATAAAAAACTTGAATCTATACATTAATATGTATGTCACTATAGAAAAATTCTTAAACATGGAATGAATTACGCAAATCATTTTGCAAACATTTTATAAATTTCAATTTAAAAATAAAAAAATAAAAAGATGCATTGATGGTGAGATTTATGTAATGGAAATCGAATCTATTGCAACTGTGAATGTGAACTAAAAACGCTTTTAATGAGGAATAAAATAAAACAAAGACTTTCAACTTAGAATTTGTAATTATAAGTAAAATCTGGAACTACGTTATTTTATTATGTTAAGAGGACATGATACAATTTACACAAAACCTTTTAATTTAATGATTTTCAATTTTTTTTTGTTCCCCACTATGTGTATGTATTACGTAAAACAGATTTTTTATGTGTGTTCAAATTTCATAAAAAGCTATCCATTTAATCTATTAAGGAAAAAACTTGACATTTATTAAGTGATTTTAAAATGTTACTCTCTTACAAAAATTGACGTACACACACGAAATTTCATTTAAAAGTACATCAAACTATGTGTAACAAATTTGGTATGGGTTTTGTGATAACATGATTGGTATTCGTATAATACTTCTTTTATGGATACTTATTGAAAATTCCTTAAAAAATGTATTAATTCTAAATTTAATTATTTTTTAAAAAATAAGTGTTGCTTTGATTCAAAAATGCATACCAATTTTTGTTACATGTATTATTAGAAATAGTTAGAAAAAATATTAAAGTTTTGGCACAGTAAAAAAAGCCTTAGCATTTTAAATGAAGACAAACTAACTATTTCATCTTTCTGGGATAAGTCAGCGTAGAGTTCTGATTTGCCATTGGAATGTGAATAAAAACGAACGTATAAAAGTTATCATAACTCTGCGTTTTTTAAACTTAAAGCTTTCAAATTTTGGGAGATTATAGATAAGTATATCAAGGATAATTTATAAATATATATATATATATAGGCTAAAAAAATTAGATTTTATTTTTGTCAACTGAATTGTATTGTGTCCTCTCTTAAAATGTCTAAAAGTATCTGTAAGTTTGATATAAAATTTCCTTGAAATTTCAAACTAAAAATTAAGAAGCACATGTAGAAAATAGCTAAAATTCATGAACTTCACTACTACGTGAACAATGAATTGATAAAATGTTTTTAAGGGCTCAGGCTAGTGACCTGTTCCTGTTGTAAAGGGTAACTTATAATCAAGGTATTTCATTCTCTAGGGGTATGGTGTTTCAGTAATATCACGAGTTGTCATGGTTAACAACGTTTGAATCAAGCAGTGGGTTGGAGTTCAACCAAAAGATTTTCGTAGAGAGTAATAATGGTTTCTACGTGCAAAATCAAAAAGGTATGTAAATGTGTTTATGAGGTGCTAGTTCAATAATTATTCTAGATTCTAAACCAGAGATCGGCAACCTATGGCACACGGTACAATTCTCAGCGGCACTCTACACTATTCTACAAATTTGTCAATTTTTGAGTGAATGGAAGTTGATAAATTTTTATAATGGACCTTATTCCACAAGAAACACGTTGAGAATTATAGACATTTATGGAATTACGAAAAAATCTGGAACATATATATATAATCTAAAGATAAATTTGCAGCTATTTTGTAAATTATTGAATGTCATTGCTGGAGAGATTTAATTGTCTGAGGAGAGAAAATTGCATGTACTCTGCTTTCCGCTTTTGGTTCTACATATATATGTGAACAAATCCTTCCTCGTATGAAAAATATTTCGAGTCCGCAAAGAAATGGTTTAACAATTGAATGCTCAGAATCGTGTCAAAAAGTCACAGATTATACCACTGATTTTGCGATATGAAAGTAGAGAGATGCAAGCACTAGGTTCACATTAAAATTTTTATTTATCTTTTTATTTAACTAGATTGAAAGGAAATAAGTGTATTTCATGTTGTTTATTTCTTATTTTAATATAATTATGTTTAGAAATACATAATAAGTGTACAATTTTAATTTTTTAAATTTTTGTTGAAGAAATAGTTATATTTTATGTTGTTTATTTTTATGTAAAGAAATATCTTTAAATGATGCTAAATTAATATATAATAAAACTACAAATATCAATATTATTGACCTTTGTTCTCTAACTCTGAATGTGTTATCTCGGGAATCGAATTGTTTCAAAAATGTTCTACTGAGTGGCACGCTGAATCACATACTAGGAGATTGACTTGGAACGCCATATCTAAAAGGTTGCCACGACCTCTGTTCTAAACTATAGCTCAATATTTCAAAGTCCGTCAGCAACAGTTCTGACTTGATGATGTTACTTAAAAGTCATTAACAACCACTTCGCTTTCTTTTCAGTAGGGGCCACTGTAGCTAAGTGATCAAGGTAAAGGGGGACTTTGCTGGCTCGCGTGTCATGAGTTCGAGCCTTGAACCGCTGAAGACCAACCATGCAGAGGGGGCCGATGTACGTTAAATATGTCGGGACTCAAATGTCCTCCAGTTGGTGTGGTGTGGAAGTTAGGAGAGGGGGATGCCAGCTCAGCTGTAGTTTTCATCACTTAACCATGGTTCAAAATTATACGAGGTCTGTCGCCAAAAGCCCTCGTGTAGCTGAATAGTGCGACGTTAATATTCACTCACTCAATCATTTTTTCAGTGGTTAAATATTTTCTCTGATACATCTATGCGACTTAAAAAGACCAGCTCAATTTTAAACGAAGAATATAATACACCCATTAGAAGCTGACAGAGGCAGTTTAATCTCTTACTAAGGAAAACGTATTAAAAATATTAAATTCCTTTGTTCACAAAAGTTGAATATTATATTTCTGGAATTGAATACTTTCCATTTTTATTTTTTTTACCCGTTACTTTTACCTTACTATAAGTAGGTATTATTCACAGATATATCAAGCATGATATTTAGGCACAATTGCTGAAATTTATGGAATTAATTTCTGTGTGTGGATTTTAAATTGTGAAAGGTTAAGGTATTTATTTGTGGTGGTGGGGAGGACAATGTCTTAGCAAAATGAATGGTACATTAAACATAACACAACTTTTCATTAAATATTTCTCAAAAACTTCAAATATGCACTAAGCCTCTTAATAACATACTTAATACTATAAAGGATTTCTCTAACTGCTTTAGTAAAGTATCATCATGAAATAAGTAACAAAATTTCAAGTTATATATATATATATATATATATGTGTGTGTGAGTGTGTATGTATGGACACACTGCTAGTCATTGAAATTGCAACACCAGGAAGAAAAGTAAATAACAAAAATTTACTTATTGAACGTGTACAGCATAGAGTAGAAAGGGGACATAGCTAAATTTGTAGCCAGTTTTCGAGGTTTCACAATCCGAAATTAGTACACACAACTGTCACTTGTAGGAGCTAAAATGGTTCTTACTTGGTTAGGCATCGAGTCAAACTGGCTTGGATGATACTGGAAGGTTAGTAACTGGAGGGTGGGGGCGGCCCAGTCTCAGCAAACTATGACTAGATGCTTTCAACGGGGAGACAACTGGAACGTGCTTTCCATGGTAACAATCAAACACCCTCTCTTACGAGGAAGGCCAGCAATCCTGGAAACATGCAGTCCTGCGTTGTTTTGTTGAAAGAGGATGTCTCCAAAACCTCGAATATATGGCATAGCCACCGGCTTTAAGATCCAAGAAATGTAACGCTGGCTGTTCAGATTAACAATAGGTGTTTGAGTCGTGTGCCCAATAGATTCCTATACTATCACACCAAGTACAGGGCCTGTATGATGCAAGCGGGCCATGTGTGTTCTCGGTACTTCCAGATATAGATATAACCATCATGTTGCTCATGTAGAACCAAGACTTGAACAAACATGGTAACAATCCTGTATGTAGTTTTGCAGTTGGGTACACCATTGTCGCCACGCTTGTCTGAGTTGTACTGTGAAGAGAATTCACAATAATGGTTAACATACAGACAGTCCGTGCTGCTGCAGACGTTGTCGCTCTGGCATTATCCTGCTGACAAACGAGGTCCCTTTTTTTACTTAAGTTCCGTGATATGGCTGTACTGTCTCGCTGGGTTGACTATATATTATATGTGTCTCCTCAAGTGTCAGGGACGGGAGACCATTAAGGTCCCACATAGCATTCAGTATGACCCTCGGGAAATCCCTCAATTTCATATTTGTATGACAGTCGTTGGTTTCCGACCAACGTGAGTAGAAATATCGCAGAACGAGAAACCACACCCTCTTTGCGCCACGACTCTGCGGCTATCAAATTCCGATACGTGCCGATAGTTGTTTCTCCTTCTTATACGAGACTTTTTCTCCTTCTTATACGAGACTTAAGACGATCTACTGACAAGCAAAAAACATTCAAATGCTATTTTCGAATGAAATATCCACTACATAACTTTCCTTTTGTACAGATCTTGAACTGTCTTTTCTCCTTCCTTCATCGGTCTATCCTAATTAAATGTTAATAATTTGCATATATAACTTACTTGCTTACTTTTGTATCATTCCTTCTTCATAGTGTTGCAGTTTCAGTGGTCAGTATTATGTGTGTGTATTTACACTGATGGAAAAAATTCCTAACGCCAAGAAAAATTACTGTAGACTAGTGATCTGCAAACTGTGTTACATGGAACCCCATAGTTCCACGAAGCTAACACAAGGATTCTATGAGTAAAAATCAGATATTGAAAAGAAAATCATAAATGTGTATGCACAAAAGGGATCCACGTTCGTTATCTATGGAATATATATATGTAAGGATAATTAAATTACATTAAAAATTAAATTCCCTATCTAGAACTTGACTCATCTGTCTCAGCTCCCATCTTCAAGTATCAAACTAATCACCCATTTATTTCTTCCGAACATATGGCCTAGCCAATAAACATGTCTAATTCCAGATCGTTAGATTTAATAGTCAACATATGTCAGCATTAACTTTAAAGCACCCTCTTCAAATCCGCGATACTTACCACATGTTGTTCAAGCGTTATCCATTTTAACCGAAAATCGTGGCGGGCTTTTTTTACTCCCTGCCCTTAGCGTCAGAACAGATGTACAAACGATTGAATAAAGAACTCATTTTTTAAACTTTAATCTTATTCTGTCTTAAAAATCATGACAGAATTAAAGCCGGCAGGATTTACTTGCTAATATAGTTTGAAATGTTTAACTTAAATCAGTTCTTAAAGTTAAAGAATTTAAAGAAAAAAAACGAGCGCAAATTATGCCAGCTATCGAAATAAATGCTGCGAATAACGATTACGGGACTCCGTCAAACGATATTTCTCTCTTTGCTGAGGACGTCAGATTGCCGGAATAAAAAATAGTACGGAAAAAGAAAATCGCTAGTAATCCTGAAAAGAACATCGCTCTTAATACAGAGAAGAATGCAGTGTTTACAGCCAAACGATATTCTGTTTTTGCTGAAGAGGCCATCCAGTTTACCGTGAATGGAAGAAACATTCTAATGGAGAGAAAAAGAAAAAAATGGGGAAAGCGTGAATCCCCTAAACTCCATGATGAAAGATGTCAATCCCTTCCTCCAGAATAGATAAAAAATATGTTTTTCTCCGAATGGTATTGTGATTTAGTTCCAGTGATACAATGATGGGGAAGGACCAACAGTACCAGAAAAAAAAAATCTTTTTCGCCGGAAAGTCTGCACGGTAATACTGTGAAATAGTGAAGCAACAACATTGAAAAAAAAAATTAATTAAATTTTACTAGTGAAATAACGTGACAACAGCATCTGGATTAATGTTCACCAAGGAGTTCTGCCGTTGCAAAGTGGAGGTCAGTTAAATTGTATATTTCCAATTTTAGTAACATTGAAGAACTGTGTTTTGCTGAACAGAACTTTACGAAAAAGAATAATATATGATATGATAGGGTATTTAATTTTAATAATATAGTTGTGCTAAAAATGAAATATTTTCTTTATATTTTAATTGAGAAAACAAAGTATATAGGTTTAGTCATACAAAATTTTGAGAAATTTTAATATACTTCTCATAATTTTATCTTAAGATGTCGAATGAGTTAAGAGTTATGATAGAAATTGGTGTTTTAAAGTGAAAGATGTAAATTAAGTTTTTAGAAAAATGACTAATGAGAGAACTAATACTAGAGATATTGATTTTTATAAGAAACAAAAGTAAAGTCAAGTTGTATTCTTTTTTCTCCATTGAATTCAATTGTTTTGTTAATTATTTTAGTCAGCAGTAATCTTATTGCATGTCATTTAATTTTTTTTTTATTTTGAAATTGTGTGTTTTGATATACCGGCCATATGTCAGGATTCACTATTTCTTAAAATTTTCCTTATCTAAAATTAAAGTTAACTTATTAACTTGAAGTTTATTTTTGGATATTATACAGTGGATAAGGGAGAATACAATCATTATAATTTTGTATATGTCTCGAAACATTAAGAGGACAAAGTTGTTTAGTTTGATATGTACACCTCTCATTGTTTCTTATCAGCATCCCTGAACATCTGTGAGTTGATGACGCAGATTTCTCAGAGAGATGTGTTCAAAATTAAGTAAGGTGATAGAGTTTTATTAGTGAATGTGTGATGCAAGAGAAACTCAAGAATTTTTGTCTATGAAACGTATTTTTAGAAGGTTACGGAAAGATTCAAAATATTGTATGCGATATTGTTAAGTTACAGTGAATATTGAGAAAATTTTCATACATACTAAAAGTTATTATTGAAGTGAGTCCACTTTTCCGACTCAAAAATAATAAAAAAGTGCTCTTATATTCTTGTATTCTTTTATTCCTATATTCTTATAATTTTTATATTTTATAACGCATGTGAAATAAAATATTGTTTATTGTGTTGGATAGTGCATAGAAGTTGTGTGTTATACACCGTTTTCATATTATTAATAATTTCATTTTATTAGTGTCTATGTTTTTTTTATCTTTTTAAAAAATGTATTTCATATATGCAAAATGTATGTAACAATACAAGGTATTACTACGATGGCGCCAGAGTAGATTTTTATACAAAATTATTATTTTAACATTTGTCTGATATCATGTATTTTTATATTTACTATCTTATTGTTTGATATATTATTTTCCAATATAATTTTTTTTAAAACATTATCTGCTAGCTATAATATAAATCTATTATTATGAAGGAATAGGAAGAAACGCGAGCTCTTTTTCTGGATGTCGAATAGATTTAAACAAGCTAATCTTCAATTATATGTATGGAAATTCATTTTTATCAATTAATTGTCATTACTGTGTTCGTTGTTATAGTTTCGTTTATTGTATTGCTTTTTTATTTTAGTATTACTATTGCTTAAATATTTCTACTGTGTTTAATATGTCTTTCTAAATAATGTTATGTATTGTTTTGTGTTTATTGAAAATTGATTAAGTTTGTAAAGAGAGAAAAAAACCACGCCATTACTCCCTTTTAAAATTGGGGTGCAAATGTAAGGATAATTAAATTAGATTAAAAATTAAATTCCCTATCTAGCACTTGACTCCTCTGTCTCAGCTCCCATCTTCAAGTATCAAACTAATCACCCATTTATTTCTTCCGAACATATGGCCTAGCCAATTAACATGTCTAATTCCAGATCGTTAGATTTAATAGTCAACATATGTCAGCATTAACTTTAAAGCACCCTCTTCAAATCCGCGATACTTACCACATGTTGTTCAAGCGTTATCCATTTTAACCGAAAATCGTGGCGTGCTTTTTTACTCCCTGCCCTTAGCGTCAGAACAGATGTACAAACGATTGAATAAAGATCTCCTTTTTTAAACTTTAATCTGATTCTATCTTAAAAATCATGACATATATATATATATTTATATATATATATATATATATATATATATATATATATATATATATATATATATATATATATATATACACTGCTGGACAATTGCTAAGGACGGTTTACAAATTGCTATGTAGCATAACATTAAGCGAGACATGAGGCCTAGTAGGATAAAATATAGTTGCCACACTGTTCAGACATTAGAATAAAGAATATTTATTGTTCTGGAAAGTACAAAAGCTGTGAAACATCTGAAAGAAAAAAAAAATGTTCATTTGATCTGCGTACGGAGAAATGGAACAATGCATCTAAAAGTCAGCAGGCACCTTAAAGAAAGGTATCAGTACGGGATATGTCCACCGTGGAGTGTGATGCAACATTCCACACGTCGTACCATACTTTGCACAATATTATCCAGCAGCTGTTGAGGCAATTTATCCCATTCCTCTGTGAGTGCACGGATGAGGGTGTTCCTGTTTGTCGGAGGATAGTTTCGACCAGCAACTTGCCTCCCCAAAGCATCCCACACATTTTCAATGGGGTTTAGATCTGGAGAACGCGCTGGCCATACGAGACGTTGAATATCCTCGCTGTCTAGACAATCCTGAACAGCGAGTGTTCGATGACATGTTGCGTTGTCGTCCATAAAAACAAATTTATCATCGACAGCACCACGGAAAAGACGAACATGAGGAAGTAGAACTTCATCAATGTATCGTTGGCCCGTCATAGTCCCATTCGCAACCACATGTAGGCGCGTGCGGCCATTGATCATGATGCCGGCCCACACCATGATACTGCATGTCGGATATCGGTCCTTTTCCTGGATATTTTCTGGACGATAAGCAGTACCACTCGCGCCAGATCAGTTGGCGTCTACAATCCGATGACAGACTGAACCTACTCTCATCTAAGAATAGTAAGCATGCCCAGTCCTGTTCAGTCCAATTGTGATGCTCACGACACCATTGCAAACGGGCAGTACGGTGCTGTCTGGTCAATGGGACACACACAACAGGTCTGCGTGCGTATAGTCCTCCTCCCCCTCAAACGTCTGGCAACAGTTTTCGGGAGATCTGCTTTCCTGAGGCAGCAAGAAACTGATTTGCCACCTGCTGAGCTGTGGTGCGCCTGTTTCTTTTTGCTGATAGGACGATATATCTGTCTTCTGCAGGCGTCGTACTTCTAACACGACCTCCCCCGTGCCGTCTACTACACATTCCAGTAGTATTAAATGATTTCCACAGCCGTGAAACAACGCTGTGAGCGATGTCGAACTCCCTGGCAACATGTTATTTTTCGCCCTTCTTCGATCTTTCCAATAATTCGGCCACGCATAAAATCATGTATGTGATGTCGGGAAGACATGCCAAAAATTTTAAATTCGTCTATTAAATCTTTCCTGTAAAACTTTGACTTGAAACAACAACTGTCCACACGCGTCAAAACCTTTAAAGCTCTTATGAACGCTATCACGTGATGAACAGACGTGGAAAAAAAATTTGCATACTCATACTTCTTCTTACTAATATACCGCACTTATTCTAATTTTCCACATTTTGCTTCCTTTCATTTTG
Source organism: Trichonephila clavipes (assembly GCA_019973935.1). Lineage (NCBI taxonomy): Eukaryota > Metazoa > Arthropoda > Arachnida > Araneae > Nephilidae > Trichonephila > Trichonephila clavipes. Next base: position 777,900 of record BMAU01019482.1, on the reverse strand, counting down.
TGGTTGCTATGGATGATAGTGTTATCCGTCCTTAGCAATTGTCCAGCAGTGTATATATAAAAGATGTTACAAATAATAACAATATAACCCGTCTTTAAACGTTTGTCCAAAACAAAGCAAGCTCATCCCTGTCATTAAAATTGAAATACTATTCATATATATAATACATTTTAAAACTATAGCATAATAAAAGAACATAAGATAAATAAGAAAGTTTGCTAATGAAAGATAGATAACAACTAATTAACATATAACTATATTTAAAAATCTAAATTTAAGCAAGAACAGCACCGAAGTCTTAGGTTGCAAATTCATGCAGAGTGCATAAGATTTGCCACACAGCTGCAAACATTTTAATATCAATAAGAACAAAGTATTTAAGTGAATATATTCCTCAGCCTCTATGTAGCAACAAAAACGAAATGTTAAAACAAATTAGATACAAAATATGAAATACAGCTGAAAATAGTTTCAGTAGACCTAAACTTCGACAGTTAGTGCAAAAAATGCAAGCACATATCCCAGTTATACTAATTATAATGTATGTGTAGGTGGCACTGGGATCACAAGTTTATATTATTAAAGAGTAAATTATTATTTCACCATGGTATTCAATTGTATTAATTTTTTAATAAGTACAATATTTTTTATATTACACATGATGTACTTATAACATGTTGATGTACTTTAAATGTTATCATAAGATATACACTACTGGTCATTAAAATTGTACTACACTAAGAAGGCGACATGCTACAGACGTGAAATTTTAACTACATGAAGAAGGTAATATGATATGTAAATGATTAGCTTTTCAGGTCATTCAGACAAAGGAAGTTCCAGTAGCGACACCTACATTGTATTTAAATGAGGATATTTTTCAGCCACTTTCTCATACACAAATCGCATTTGAACGTCATTTCCTGGTGAAAAATTTTTGTTGTGTAAGAAGCAGAAATGCGTACCAGCACGTTTCTGATTTTGTAAAATGTCGAATTCTTGCGTACCGGAATTGCAGTCTATCGTATCGCACTATTGTTGCTCGTGTCGGTCGAGATCCAATGACTATTAGCAGAATATGGAATCGATGAGTTCAGGACGATGATACTGAACGTCGTGCTGGATGTCAACGGCCCCTATCACTAGCAGCCGAGAAGACAGGCATGCTATCCACGTGATTTTAATGGATCATGCAGCCACGTCAAAAGTTTTGAGTCAACAATTGCGGTCGTTTGTAAGACAACAAGTGTCTGCATAAACAAATCGACGGCGTTTGCAGCAGCATGGACTCTCAGCTCGGAGACCATGGGTGTGGCTACCCTTGACGTTGCATCATAGACAGGAGTGTCTATAATGGTGTGGTTAACGACAAAACTGGGCACTCAAATGGAGAGATATCATTTTTTCAGATGAATTCAGATTCTGTTTATAGCATCAAGATAGTCGCCTCCGTATTTGGTATCGTAGTGAACGCACATTGGAAGCGTGCATTCGTCATCGTCATACTGACCCATCATCTGGCTTGATGGTATGAAGTGGTATTGAATACACGTCTCGGTCACCTCTTGTTCGCATTAATGGCACTTTGAACAGTGCACGATACATTTCTGGTGTGTTACGACCCGTGACTCTACCCTTTACTCGAGCCCTGCGAAACCCTATGTTTCAGCAGGATAATACACGACCGCCTGTTGCCTGTATTGTACGGACCTTCCAACTGTTCGGCTGTTGCTCTGGCATACACGTTCACCAGATCTTTTGCTAATAGAAAACGTCTGGTCCGTGATTGCCCAGCGACTTGCTTTTCACCATACGCTAATCACTATGGTTGATGAGTTGTAGCATTGTGTTGAAACGGTACCTGCGCATGCCATCCAATCTCTGTTTGACTCAATGCCCAGGCGTATAAGTGCTGTTATTACTGCCAGAGGTGGTTGTTTTTGGTGCTAATTTCTCAGAATCTAGGCACCCAAATTTCTTGAAAATTTAATCGCTTGTTATTTCCCAGTATTACATAATTGTTCAATCAATATCATTTTGTTATCTGCATTTCTTCATAGTGTAGCAATTTTAATGGCCAGTAGTGTATTCCTCTAAGAGAAAGAGAGAGAAATATAATGGGTTTCCCTGAAAACACCTTATAGTTTTTAGGACTTCTTGAGTCGAAAAAGTTCGAAGACCACTGTTGTAGACTAGTGGTCTTCAAACTGTGTTCCTCGGAATCCTGGAGTTCCACGGGTCACAATAAAAAATCGAGAAGAAATGAATATGTATGCAAAATGTGTTCACGTTCCCAATGAAGTTTGTTTATTTACAAGTATCTATAAAGCTCATCCCCCCCCTATTAACTAAAAATTAAAATTTTATTTATATATGATTTTATTTAGCAACACTTTCTAGTAAATTTTCATTATAATATAATAGAAGAATATTATACATTTTATCTTTATATATATACTTCCTACTAGATAATGAATATTTTATTGTTTACTATTTCGGGTTCCACGAGGTAATTTTATACTCGTTAGTTAGCACTATGTCTTGCAAAACTAAACAGTTTTTTAATGGAAAATGCGTCATTTTACATTTATGAAAACATCTATAATGAAGGAGAGGAAACATATCAACACATATTAACAGATTCGATGTTAAAATCTAAATTTAAGCAAGAACAGTTTCTAAATTTAAGGTTGCAAATTCATGCATAATACACGGGATTTCTCACACATCGAAAGACATTTTAATGCCATTCAGAACATTGCGTTTAAGTGAAATATATTTTTCAACGTAATGGCTACAAAAAAGTATAAAAACAAATCAAACTCAGAATATGTAATGCGATTGCATTTAATCTCAATTGACCTAGACTTTTGACAGTTTGTGTGAAAAAAGCTAGCACAAGTTATTGAATATAATGGATGGGTTGGTGACACACTTGTGAGTCACAAATTATTATTATAATGAGTAAATTACATTAAAAAAATTAGACTAGAATTTTTTAATAATAAATGCATTCTTTTTTAATTGCCTTTACATAAAGAGGCCTATAACATATTGATCTACTTTAAATATAATTTTGAGATACATTCATCGAATTATGTGCATGGAGAATGGAGCTCCACAAAAACTCTTTCTAGTTCTAGGGGTTAAACGAAAACATTTTCTAGTTCTTGGTATTTTATCGAAAGCGACTTCAAGTTCTAGGGGCTCCATGAGTTGAAAAAGTTTGAAGACCACTGTTGTAGACTAATGAAACTTTGACTATAAATTTGTCTAGGTAACATATTTAATTGCTTAAAGTTTAAAGATCACGGGTTAATGTAAAAGAGAGAAGAGCCATTTCAATTGTGAAATGATAGTACATTAATAACAGGTATAATCACTAAATTTTGAATACAAGCTCGGTGCAAAAGTACATGCATTGTGTCGTACAGGTACTGGATATCAGTTTGAGAGATGGAATTACATGCTTGTTACACTTCATCGGTCGATATAAAGGCATTTAGCTCTGGTTGTAGATGACACTGGAGATGCTATCTAATGATGTTCTATTCTTACTCCATTGAAGAAAGATCTGGCAATCTAGATGGCCACGAAAACACGTCCGTGCTCTATTGAGCATGTTGGGTTATACCTGTGGTATGTGGTGGCACGATATCATGTTGGAAAATACCCACTTTGAAACTATTCATAAATGGCAGAGCAATAGTTTAAATCACCAGATTTGTAACGCGTCTATCTTCCACTCATCCATCCTCTTGGGTAAAGTTAATCTTTAACTGTGAGTTCAGTTGAAGACGAGATGTAGTCAAATGAGTACTTCTATTTAAGGGTTGATATTAGATGGTTCAGGTTTGATGGTTGATAGTTGATGGTTGAATTTTGAATAGGACTACAACCGGAAGTCGTATAGTTAAGCAAGTTATCTCAAGAGAATACAAACTTAAGAGTCAAGAGCGCTCCCCTCAGTATTCAGATAAGTGCTTTTATTTATGCGATAGTTAAATTAATCCTATGCGATTGGTCTTCCGGGTTTAATGTTAGTGCATTCCCTCCCTTTAATTGTGGTATGTGATTAAGTAAAATTAATAATAAAACTGTGTTTAGCCCTTTATCTACCGATGGTACTTGTAATTACCACTCACTTTAAAGTTACATAGAATAACCATTTTTACGAATATTCTGCCGATACTTAGCAGGAATATTCCCTGAAATCCACTCTTCCAAGTAATATGGCAACACGGGTTCTATGATGAGTATTTTAGCGGGAAGGCGAGTAGTTTTATAGCAGAAATTGCGTTTTCAGCTGACGACGCTTTCAGCGGATTGCGAAGATTATCATTTTTGTCACGAAAAAATAGTTAATGCCAAAATTTGTTTTAGTGTCTTTTTTTTTTCGTATGTTAATGAAGACCTTAGAAAACGATTTGACTATTTATTTTAAGTAAACAGGGTATATAATTAATTTTACCGTTGAATATCTTTAATTAATTAATTAGCTCTAACGGATTAAATTTTCCAAAGTTGAGTATTTTGCTTATGTATACCCCTTAATTTTCAATGTAGGGATCCAAAAAAAAATATTGCATGGAAAAAACTGCAGTAAATCTTAATGCCGTAGATAAAGGGTTAAATTATTATGGGTGATCTTTGCTCGAACTCCCCAAACACGAACGTCCTCAAGGATGTTTTAGACTGACTTAGAAGTTTGTAGTCAGGGTGTGTGGAATAACAACAAGAGGGGTCCCGTTATTATAGAAAATTGCTCTCTAGACTCTAATTCCATGTGCAGGTCCAGTTTGTCAAGGCTTCAGAAAGGTATTTTGCACACACAGGAGCTGATCTCACCTTATTCTACAGCCCACCGCTATCCGATGAGTTCTTGTGGGATGTCACTGAAGTCGGTGATTTGTAGCTAATAATGTAATAATAATCTGAAAGCTAAAGGGTGTCTGACTAGGAGATATTCCTCGAACAATTGATTTGTTGCAGTTCACTGTATCTCTCTGCTGCCAACAAAGCTGTAATTTCTGCTGCAGATGCACTACGATGCTCTACAGCCATTCGACGAATACGGCGGTCTTCTCAGTCAGTGGGGACCATATGGTGGATTAACCAGTTTTCTAAACATAGTGTTTTCCCGAGACCACTATTGCCAACAGTCATGCACAATGGATACATTCTTATCGAGTCTTTCTGCAATATAAGTAAAGAAAATCCACCTTTTCTTAGCTCTATTATACGACTTCGTTCAAATTCAGTGAGCTGGTGATAACGACTTTTTCGTCTGCTTAAAGTCATTCTTGACAAGCAACAACTCACTACGTCAAATCTCAACTATACGTAACGCTTACAAGCTTTACGTGTATTTAAAGTTTACTTGATTTGCTTGTAGAAAGTGGAGCTACTTGTGCCATGCTTATGTGCCTAACGCGAGTTTTGAATCAAAATTACCTTTCAGACGTATAAATACGCCTACCAAATTTCATTCATCTAGCACAATTCCTTCCTGGTGTTCGGATTTTTATTTCCATCAGTGTATATACACTGCTGGTCACACAAAATGCAACACCAAGAAGGACTAGAGGTATCACAGCGAAATTTATTTGCCAGATAACATGTTTTACAAATATCAAACGATTAAAATTACAGCTTCTTGTGACATGCGGATGATGACAAAAACGGTAGTTACTGTAGCCCCTATTGTTGGCTACAACCACTGCCACACGCCTCGGCGTAGAATCAAAGAGGCTTTGGATGTATCCTTGGGGTTCAGCAGTCCATGCGGCTTCCACATATTGACAAAGTTGATCAGGTGTAACAGCGGATAGTGTATCCCAGGCCAGTTGTTGTGCAAGCATGGACCACACGTTTTCGATTGGCGTTAGATCAGGAGAACAAGCAGGCCAAGGAAGCGATTCAGTCTGATGAGTAAAGAAGAACTCTTGAACGTTGCATGCCATGTGTGATTGCACATTATCCTGTTGGAATATGGCTGATGGCAAGCGCTGAATGTATGGAAGGACCACGGGCTTCAACATCTCAGAGATGTAGCGCTGGCTATTCAGTGTACCGGCAATGCGTACGAGAGGGGTACGGCATTGAAATCCGATACCACCCCAAACCATGATACCGGATGCAGGACCAGTGTGGCGATGCATAACGAAACAGTTCAGCAGCCTCTCACCACAGTGTCTCCAAACTCGAATCCGACCATCATGATGTTGCAGGCAGGAGTGGGATTCGTAAGTAAACACAATGCCATTCCATTCTGTTATCCATGTCCACCGTTCATCGCACCACTGACGGCGCAAACGCCTGTGGTTTCCAGTCAAGGGTAAACGAAACAATAGACGCCTTGCAGACATTCCACTCTGCTGAAAATGGCGTCGAATGGTACGAGCGGACACCGAATGATGCGTAAAAGATTAAATCTGTTGTGCTATGGTTCGTGATGTGGTTGCGTGATTCATCACTGTCATGCACACAATCCGCCGCCTGTCATCAAGGGGAGTGGTGCAACGATTTGGGCATGATTGACCCATCAGTCCGTCGTTTTCTCCTGCATCCAGCAATGACAGATCCGCATCACAATTGTTTGGTTTCGTCCAACACGTTGTTTGATTTCTCTGAAGGATAATCCGCAATCCCTATAGGTTACTACTCTTCCTCAGTTGAATTCAGAAACTTGTTTAAAAGACGCTCGATGTCTTCCACGAGACAGAGGTAAACAACTTGCGGGAAAAAATACATTGTGGTACTTTAAATCACCAATCTGTTCTTCCCGTATGTGGGCGCTTGCTGGTGGCGCTACGGTCACCCGTGATGTGCGTCTGCGCTATAATACTAATGATTTGTGCATATTTCCTCACCACCAGGGGATGATGTAAATTTCACATGGTTTTCTTGCTTCTTTCGCGGTGTTTCATTTTGTGTTACCAGCAGTGTATGTATATATATTAGATTTGTCGAGTGGAGAAGGCGTTATTTACTTATATTCTTCATTTCCATTATGAACTTGTGGATGTAAATATTATTGACAGGATGGATTAAGCTTTTTGAGATTTTTATATACACATTTATTTTCAGTAGAGGAACATTTCATTTAAACAGTAAACGTACACGCACATACAACACAGAACAAAAGACGATGGACAAACGAGTAAGGTTAGACTGTAAAACCAAGTAGCGGCAGGCAAATTTTCCTAGAAATCGAGGCTTATATATAAAGCGGCAACTGGAAGCTTATAAATTCACATGACTTCCGATGTAGTCTCTTCTGATTGGTTCGATAATAGGATGATACGGCTTACATGCTGTTACATTGATCGGGGTTCGAGGATTTTATGCAAATCAGCCACAAAGTACAAGACTTTAAGAGCGATCAGAGTTTATTGTTGAAAATCCGATCCTTGAAATACAGGATTCAGCAGGAATATTCACAGAATAAATCTCAGAAGGTCTTTACACCTTCAGCAGAACTCAGACACAATTATCAGTGTCTAAAATACACGAATATAAAAGATTATTCATAAGCAATCGCTCGTTCAACAGCCGAAGTAATCACTAATCGCTTCAACAATCATAGTAATACTAACTGATCGTTAGTTAAAAGCAGACTGACTGACTTTTGGCGAGCATCTCTCAATTTATATTCCATCGCGGATATTTCGAGAAAGACTCGCTAGGGTCATAGGTCTTGAAATTAGTTCATTTCTCTACTAATTTCTAGAAGAATCCAGAGGGCCCCGAACTCGTCAAAAATGGTCGCCAATATGATCATCAAGTCGCCAAATTGGTTGCCACCAACTTGGCTCTATCACCGAGATTTCGCAAAGTTCCCATTGAATCACCATTATAACGTAAGGGACAGCGTTGCTTGTGAATATTACAATGTTAACGCAAATTAACTCAAATTTAGAGTAAAATAAGGGCATTACGCATCCAAATACAAATTATTTACACTATTTTACACAAAATTCGTAACAATACTAACTTCTCTAAATTCACGTGATGAGTACATAGTTTTCAAGTGTTTAAAGTTAAAGTTATTCCCGTTTGGTGTGTAGCTAATGATTCATTATTTACCCGAAATCCTGGAGGTCTCAGGAACATCACAAATTAAAATGCTTTTAAGATGAAATTAACATGAATTATTACACACACGCACATATATGTATATATATATACATGGAAAGGATAAGGGAATGAGGAAGAGATCAAGAAATGGGAGCCTTTCATTTCTCTTTTCTACTTTTTTAACTGCAATAAAAGCACTAACTATCATGAATCATTAATTTAACTAATGAAATTAAACAAATGAATTCCTTAAGACGATATTCAAATTTAAAAATAGATTATTTGTGGTTTTGTTTTTCTTTTTGTAAAACAAGAATTTAAATACAAATACTATAGGTATTAATTAATGTGATTCAAAATTCCTGACTTTTCCAAGAAGATTTCGTTTCTTATTTAAAGAAAAAAGAATAGAGGTGGGTCATTTTGAGAAAATTAGTCCTCTTACTTTTATATTTTGAAATAAAAAAGAAGCCTTTTTTAATGGTTAAGATGGTAAGAAGGAAAGTTTAATTTAAAGAGAGTATGAGACTAGATTATGTGAATACTTGATAACGGAATAAAATCAGTAGTTCACAAAAAGTTAATTCACACATTTGTTGATTCCTCATTCAAAATCAGTAGTTCTCAAACAGTTCACTCATACATTTGTTGATGTTTTATTCATATGTTTCAGCTTTGGATTTTATAATGATTCAAATTGCATTTAGTCACTTTATGACAGTTAAAATGCATTCTACTGTAACATAAACAATAAAAAAATCGCCTTGGTACTTTGTATTTACTTTTCTTCGTACAACTAGTAAATTTTTTTAATAATACATAAATTAATCTAAATCAATACCTTATAATCTGTTAAAAATAGCTTCAAAATTCAATTGTTTTAAATCCGTTTTTTTAAAGGAACTTTCAAGATACCCTGCAAAAGAACTTCGCACTTTTTTTAAAATTGAAAAGACAACATAAACCCATGCATTTTTCTGTATTAATACTTCACTTTTAGAACAAGAAAATTATAAATTTTTATTTCTAGAATAATTCTCTAATACTTTAAGAAAAAAATTAAAATGCATGTTTAGATGTAACAGAAAAACAAATTACAAACAAATGCATGCAATCAATACTTCCAGAAGTGGGAATTTTAAAGCCCCTCCAATATCTTTTTAAAATACTTCCTTTTTCTATAATTTCTTTTTAAGTATTATACGTTAAAGCTGGGAAACAAATCAGTGATTTTTACAATTTAAGACTCGGTCTACAGTTAAATGTTCCTTAAAAATGAATTTCACTGATTGGGGAAAGTGTGATGGAAAATTGTCCTTCTTTATATATATATATATAGAGAGAGAGAGAGAGAGAGAGAGAGAGATAGATAGATATATGATCAAGGTTTATTCGTGACATTCTTTCTTCATTTATATTCTTGAGAAAAAATCAAAACTCTACGATTTGTTGTTTCTCATATTGAGAGCAATCTAAGAAAGTTGTTTTTCTACTTTTGATTTCGCTTTCTTAACCTTCCTACAGCTCTAACGGTTTCCTCTTTGTAGTTATGTTGCCTAGTTTCTTGCTAAAAATATTTAATGCTTCCTCAATAAAAAGGTTATTGGAATTGACCTTTTCTAATAGCATATTAATTTATGAATTTTAACGAAGTTAATAACATAGAACAAGAAACTGACTTTACAATAATTACTGTTTATACTACTAATAATAATGAGAAGTAAAATGAAATATATATATATATATTCAACAAATGTATATTTTCCATATACGTTCATTCAGTTTCATCTAAAGACTGAATAATTTATATCAATCTATTCCAATCAATGATGCATATTATAAAAAGCTAAGCAACCATGCTACAATATAAAATAAAACAATGAGTAGACATTACAACATAAAACTGTAGGCAAGTGATTAAATTTTTTTCTAAACTCTATATCTCTTTAAATAAAATGAAAAAGATGTATATTTCTTAACATGAAACAAACACAAAATAATTGTTTTAAATAATTTTAAGAACAAATTTTTTATTAAATTAATTGAATTCATATAAGATGGAGTTATATATATATATATATATATATATATATATATATATATATATATATCCTAATACCCCGAACTTAATCGATAGGTGGGACGAAGTGATAAGTCGGGTACAATTTCTCATGTAAATACATATAAATTATTTTTAGTTGCGGCCGGTGACCAAAGCAAATAATAATAATTTAGAAGAAAAATGTTCACACACACACAATAAAATCTTAGATACCACAAATACAAAATCACAAACAGAAGTCATTTTTATGTAGAAGGTTTCGTAAACTCTAACACAAGTAGTCTCTCTCTCTGTCTGCTAAACGATTTATTTTCTCTCGCAAAATTTCCTCGCAGTTTGCTAATAATTATTTTATTTCATGTTCTTTTGGGGAAAAAAGCTCTTTGTGGGAGTATGTATTTTCTAAAATTTGTAAAATAAAATCAGTCTGAGTTTCAGTGATGATAAAAAAGAAAAAAAAATTGACGAGAGATTTGAAAATCGCGTTACTCCGAATTCGCGTAAGTCGGCGTAGCGTATGTCAAGGTATTACTATATACATATATATATGTACATATGTATACAAAAACAAGGTCTGTTCTAAAAGTATCTTACCTTTGGTCAGAAAAATATCATAGTTACTTGGAGGGATTAGGATCCTAATAAAATTTAAAAGGCCTCTTGTGCCTTCCCACACTTAGACCAGCATTTCTTTCACCGCCGAAAATACTTCTGGAAGGCCTTTTTTGCGATGATGTTCATCTCCAACGTCACATTCTACCTGATCTCATCTCTACTCTGAAAATGGGTTCCTTTCAATGGCATTTCCATTTTCGGAGACAGCCAGAAGTTGCAAGAAGCCAGGTTCAGCGTTAATAGCGGGCTGCGGTAGCCCAGTGGTTAAGGTATCCAACCATGGCAGGCATGTCATGAGTTCGATCCAAGTACCACTAAAGACCCGCCGTGTAGGGCAGCGATGCACGTTAAATCTGTCGAGAGCTGAAACGTCCTCCCGTTGGTGTGGTGTGGTAGTTAGGAGAGGGGGGTGCCAGCTCAGGTGTCGTCCACGTCACTTGACCATGGTTCAAAATTACGTGGTCCGTCGCCAAAAGCCCTCGTGTAGCTGAACAGTGCGACGTTAATATTAACTCAACTCAACTCAACTCAGCGTTAATAGCGTCCAGTAGGTCCTGTGCGAAGTGGTTTTTTTTTTGTTCCGCTGACAGAAGCTTAGGAACAAATTTCATAGCCGCTGTGAGCATGATCCAATAAAATTCCATGTGCAAAACCTGTACTAATTTCAACTTGTTCAGAAGTCTCTCGTACGATTAAATGGCGATCTTACATTATCAGACTTTTCCCCTTTTCAACAACAGCTGCCTTTCGAGTGGTCTGTGCCCTCCCAGAACGCTGGTCACTCTCTACCGACGTGAGTCCACTTTTGAATCTGTCAAGCTCCTCCTTAAGGCTGTTCTTGGTAAAAGTAGGAGAGCTTGAACTATATAAACGCGAAGCACATTTTCAGACAGAAAAAATGCCTCAATTTCTATGAAAATTCGCAATATTATAACTCATAACTTTGTTAACAATATAGTGTTTTTAAAAATGCCGAAATATTCCATGAATACTTTCTTTTTTGTTTTAATACGTGAAGGCATATAGCACATTTAACATTATGGGATAGGAGAAAAACGCGAAACACATTTTATACCAGAAAAAAATGAATAAACTCGGTTAAAAACGGGAAGCATGATAAAAAATTCTGCTCTCTGAAAGATAGTGAAGCATGAATATCATATTAATGTTTCATTTTTTTTTACATCTGAAAAAATGTTCCAAATTCTTCTGGTCCTATTCTTTAACATTAGCCGAAAACAGCCTTAATTTGTGTAATACCATCGTTTCCAAACACTTGCTGAATCTTACGAATTGTTTCACTTAGAAAATCACCAAACTTTTAACAAAAAAATTTGATGCAGTACCTCTGCTAAAGTCGTTCAGTCATCTTTAGAGAAATACAAATCAGACTAACACGTATAACAGCACCTCACTCGAATGTCAGCTGAAAACGACTGCTACACTGGAAAGAGGAGAAAACTTCAAGCATGTGCATTAAGCTGTCACTTTCCACTGTGCAAAGTGGTGTGAATGTAGTCGCTGTGGGTGGGAAACTTCAAGTTCGAATACTTTTTGAACAGACTGTTTATTTATATACAGGCATAGGACAAAATAATAGGAGCACCCATTTGAAAACGAGTCTTCCTTCAACCGTCGTAAAAACGACCACTACGTATCGCAACAGAGCGTCCCCTAGTGGCGGAAAAAGGAAGGTATCAATCAAGCATTTGGCAGTGTGAGAGTTACATGAAAAAGTTCTGCTTCTAGCGCAAAGCGTGACTATGTCCGAACTCTTCAGCAAGAAAAAGAGGCATGGATCGGAGCTAGACTCGCTGAAGCGTCCGTCTCCAGAACAGCCAATCTTGTGGGTGTTTCAAGGACTACTGTGTCAAAGGTTATGACAACCTACAGAAACCTGGATAAGGTGTCTTCTGTGAGGCACAACAATGGGCGAAAGTCGAAGCTGAAGTACCGTGATAGACAGGTGTTAAAGAGGATAGTCGCCCCAAAACGCAAGACTACGCTGCTGCAGATAACGTGCGAGATGAATACTCACCTTCGAACCTCGTATCCATGAAAAATATTCAATAGGAGTCGTATGCTGTGAGCATTCATGGCAGAGTAGCTGTTCCAAAACCATTAGTTTTGGCACGGAATGCTATGAAGGGACTACAGTAGTGTCGAGACCACCTAAATGGAACACAACTATAATAGGAACAAGTCTCATGATCCTAATGCATATTATTCCAGACCAGCGGACGTGTGTTCGTCTGGCGAACACCGGCAGAAGCATATCATGTTGATTGCCTGGTTTAAGTCGAGAAACATGGAGGGGTGATGATGTGGGGTTCAATGCCTACCCGTGGATTAGGGTCTCTTGTTGTCTTGAGAGGGAGGATCACAGGCGACCATTATCGAAGCATTCTCCCAGGTTATCTCTCTTCACCTTATGCTTCAAACTCTCTTTTAGGGAGAACGTCCTGTGTTCCAAGATGACAACGCCTCTGTTCACACGTCTTGCTGTGTTTAAACATGGTTACATGAGCATAATGATGAATTGGAACATCTTATTTGGTGTTCCCAGTCACCTGATCTGAACATCATTTTGTGGGGTTTTTAGAGAACAAATTTCGGACTTGGTTTCCTACTCCAAACACACTATCTGAACTCGAGACGGCCCTGCACGAAGAATGGGTGTGAATTCCGATGTGAACTTTGTTTAAGATCTTTATTTGTTAATCCCACGTCGAATGTAAGCTGTCCTTCAGTATTTGTTAATCCCACGTCGAATGTAAGCTGTCATTCAGATCAAAGGTAGCCCAACCCCTTACTAATAAAATATTTTCCTTTTCCACAGGTGTTTCCATTATTTTGTCTTTACCTATATATACTATATACATTCGGACCCCAATTTAAGGAATTCGCCGGGACCAAACACTTTGTTCGTTAATTCGGGGTTATTCGTTATATCGGAGACCAAAAAAAAATTTTTTTTTAACTTTGCACTTACCATTTGGAAATTCTATAATAAGCAACAACACCACAACAAACATCCATAGTTAGAAACTACATACATTTTGTTCAACAGCTAAAAATACTATTCGGGAATTAATACACACCATTTACTTGGAAATTTTAAAATACTGACGAAGATTCTTGACAATATTTTTAATTCCTGACTCGAAAGAATTCTTTTTCGACTTCATGCAGAGAAGAAAATGTTGCATCATTTACATCTTGCTGCATAAGAGAGAGATATGTTTCACATTTTCCAAACAATTATAAAACATTAGAAAATGTAACATTTTTAATAGGAGTTGCATTACCAATTTCTTCTTTAGAATTGCTATTCATTGGCTCCGATAAATTAACAATTTCCTGAACTTCAGTTGCAATGGTAAGCAATCCGTCATCAAATGTATCATGATCATTAAAATCTTAAAATATCCCCCTGAGTTTTGGATTGGGATGAGATAATAAAGGAATTTCTTGTCCAACTCAAGACTCGTACGATAGGTTACACTTATGATTTATCTGCCCGTTCATAACCCTTTCTCGTTGAAATTTGTTCCTTACAAGAAAAGTCTTTTTCTGTTCCAGACAAAAAGAATATGACATTTGAATAAAAAATTTATTTTTCTAATACAAACTAACAAAAAAAAAATCCCAGTTGCTGAAATAATTCGCTAATTCGGGTGTATTGTTTATTAAATAGGAGGGGAAGGGGGTGTCTTCATTTTAATCGAGAAAAGAGAAAAATTTGCTAGATCGCGAAATTCGTAAAATTGTGGTTCGTTCAATCAGGGTTCCACCGAATATATATATAATAGCTGCATGGCCCGACATTGGATGGGCTTTATCGAGTGCGTAACTTTTTGCCGATGGAAATTTCCTCTTCCCCTCTCGATGTCATTACTTCCTGGTTTGTGTGTGATTTCTATATCAATGTCATTAAAATTAGTGGGTATAGATAACCAAATTAAATTACTTGAAATACCCAGTGACTTATCGTGTGCTTATTTAAAAGGTCATCTCATGGTTAGAGCCCCGGATTGGTACCAAATATTCGGATCGACGTTAGTGCAAAATACCGCCACGGACTTCGCACAGTTGAAAGCAGCATTGTCGAAAGCATTCCCTGCATCCAAAATAGGAAGGATTTAGAGACCCGTTTTTACGCGTCTCAGCAAAGACAGAACCAGGAGCCGACAGATTTTGATTACGATTTTCTGAAGTTAAATAAGAAGTTAGAGCTGGGGATGTCTGATAAAGCCCTTGTAGATCATATTTTCGTTAGACTTGAGCCACAAGTTCAGGATTATGTGGAGGTCCGTAATCCACAAACCGCGATCCAACTATTAGAAGTATTAGCTAAGTTTGAGGAAAGATATTCGTGCAAGGCAACATTGGGTTCGAGAAACAGTAATAACGTGGAAGGACGAGGTTGGAATGTGCGTAGGATGTCTAATGTTGGCAATAATCGAGGAAATTGGAGAAATTCTGAAGTGGTACATAGACCAAATAATGGTAGAAATGATTATAGGCGTAGCAATCAGAACAACCGCCAAGGAAATCAGTGGTTCGAGAGCAGGAATAGGTTTCAAAACGATGATCGCAGATTTAACGATAGGGGATATCAATTTAGAAATCGAGGTCAAAATGACGATTTTAGTAGAGGGGACCGAAGAAATAGGGGTTCGAGTGAAAATTTTAGTCGAGGCAATAGCAAGCAAATGGGATGATTAAATGTTTTAAAAGTGGGTGATAGTAAAGGTGATTAGACGCAGTCGATAAATCAGTCACCGATTAAACTTTAAGCAATATGTATGTCTCCGGTAGAACTTCCGTATGTTCCTATTTTATTAGACGAGACTTTTACAAATATGTTATGGGACACTGGAGCGGAGAAGTCATTTATATCGGAGGAGACATACCAAAAATATTTTTTATAAGCAAGTAAAGAAATCGAGTACTCAGGTGATCACGGCACAGGGAGCTAAAGGTCGAAATATTGGAGTTGTGGAATTAAATATTCGAATACGGGAGTTCGAAAAGCCCTGGTTGTTCCATGTGTTAGCAGATTTAGAATACCCATGTATTCTCGGAATAGACTTCATAGGTGGATCAAAGATCATTTTGGACTTTGATCGGAAATCGTTGGCGATTCAAGAATCACAGGTTGAAGATATTAAGGTAGATGACGGGAATTTGCACGTTGATTTGTCAGAAACGAAGTTAAATGTTGTGGCTAATTGTTTCCGATAATAATACAATTGAAAGTATACTAGGAGAGAAAGTTAATTGTGCAATAATCAGAGATTTGGTACTTTCGTCACGAGATCAGTTAATAGAAGAACAAAAAACAGACCCAGAATTAGGTCATATCTATAGATATCTAGAAAACCCAGAAGATAGCTCGGTTAATGTGGCAATATGTGAGAATTGGTCTCGCGATTTTAGGCTAGTAGAAGGCTTGTTATTTTATGCGAAATATGCAACGTCATTAGGAGAAATGCGAGTATACATTCCCCAAAATCTTTAAGGAAAGAAATTATGAGAGAATTTCATGACAAGCCATTAGCAGGTCATTTCGGACGTTTTAAAGCTTATCATAAAATAAGGGATGTTTGTTATTTCCCGTATATGAGAAAATTTATTGATCAATATGTCTCTACATGCCATATGTGCCAAATTAATAATTATAAAAACGCGTTACCAGCTGGTCGGTTAATACCAATTGTATCAAATTATCCAAATGAAATAGTTACGTTAGATTTGTTAGGTCCGTATCCCGTGTCTAGAGTAAGACGCAACCGATATGTATTAGTAATTACGGATCATTTCAGCAAGTGGGCTGAAATCATACCCCTTAAAAAAGCCTCTGCTCGAGTTATAGCAGATAATTTTTTTGGATAATTATATATCGCGTTTTGGAGCTCCAATAAAATTAATTAGTGATAACGGTCCCCAATTTATTTCCGATATTTTTGAGAATTTAAGTGAGAGATTAGGCATAAGGCATGTAAAGACTGTTGTTTATAGACCTCAAGCAAATAGAACAGAACGCGTAAATCGCGATCTGGTGCAAATGATTGCAAATTATGTCAATGAGCAACATGACACATGTGACCAATTGTTACGTGAGTTTGCTTATGCTATTCGTACGGTTGTAAATGAAACCACGGGGAAAACCCCTGCGGAATTATTCTTAGGTAGAAAGTTAATTACGCCTTTTCAGAAATTAGTGATGGTATCAGACGGAACGGAATTTGTAGTAGGAGATATTGAGAGATTGTTTGAGGAAGCTAGACGAAACACAGAAACTAAACATGAAAAATGGAAGAAATATTATAATAGACGTAGGCGTGATGTGCAAATTAAGGTGAATGATTGGGTTTTGGTAGCAACACATCCTTTAAGTTCAGCAACAAGAAAAGTAGTAGCTAAGTTTAAACCAAAATTTGAAGGTCCGTATAGAGTATTGGATGTTAAGAATAACAACTTAGTGATATGGAAAGCGGGAAAAAGGTTAACGATTAATGTAGATCAGGTTCGAATATATCGTCATAGGAAATGTGACGAGACGGAGATAGGAACTGGTAGTTCGGATAACGGTAATTTGCGTGATGAATCAAGTGGTTTTGACAGAGTACAACGGAGATCTCAAATGACTCGCGAGATGGTAAAAAGAAAGGGTCAGAAGTAAAGCGTGAGTTGGAGGAAAAAGGGTTAAGTTTTCAGGGAGAGAAACACACAAATAAGACCAATAAGCGCGGACCACTTATCAGATCAATACCTAGTTCTTGGTCTGAGAAAGATAGAATGATTAAAAAAAGAGTAAAAATCAAAAGTTCAGATATAAAAGAGCAAATGAATCTAGGTCAGGAGGACCAGAAAGGAAAGTTCAGAAGGGTTCAGAACATAGAGTTCCTAAAAGGGCTTTGTCGTCTAATTACAGAACTAATCATAGTCTGACAAAATTTAGAAAGAAAAGCCGAAGGGAAGAGACAGTGACGCCCACCACAAGCGGCTACAACCTTAGACCACGAATTGGAAAAAGAGAAGAGTCGCGACCGACTATAGAGAGGAAGACACAACAAGGAAGACCAGTTCGATCCAGAAAAGGCAGAGAAAGGAACGATAGTCCATACATCGAGGAGCGAACAAGATCAAGCAACAAGAATGCCAGACGAGGAGGTGATCAACAACGGCAAGACCAGGAAAGGAGAGGAACGTGGACAAAGAAATCCTTGTCACTGGAGGTCTTGGTAGGAAACGCCAACTACAAGTCATAAGAACCAGGTTGTATCGTTTCTTATTATATTCTTTCGAACAAGTGGTCGGAAGAATTTTTGCAATAAAGCCAAGTCACGGTCGGATAATTAAAATTTTAGAAGCCAAGCAAATGTGGACACTACAATGAGTGTTTTTCTAGAAAAGAAAAAAGCTTTTGTCTTGTAAATTTTGTATAAATCTGGAGAAAACAACTGTAAAAATGCATTTGTTTACTTCTGTTATGACTTCGCTGGGATGCGACAATTCCTTTGATTGTTTGTTTTGTTTACTGAAAAACGTTTGTAATTGTATAGTGTACACTGGTGCCCAAAAATTATGGACGAAGTCGAAAAATTAGCATATCAGCTGAACGAAGAGGCAGAGCGGACAGAAAGACCAATCAGGAGATTAAGTAAGGTGATGTACGGTAGCACATGCGCAGATATGCTGGTAGACGTAATGGGGGAGTGACTGAGTAGTATAAAGCATGTTGTCGGTGTAAGATCTCAGTATTTCTGGCAAAGAGATTGCACGCCGTATAGCAGTTAAAATCACACCGAGTTGCTGCCTCGGCGAGAAATGGCGAATAATCAATCTGTTAGACGACATCTGGATGCTTTTACCCGAGGTCGAATCATTGGGAAGTTGGAGGAAGACCGCAGTGTGACAAGTGTGGCTGCAGAGTTCGGAATTGCTCACAACATGGTTTCACGACTTTGGAGACAATTTCAAACTACAGGAACAGCTATCCGGGGGTTCAGTAGTGGTCGTCCACGAGGAACCACACCCGCAGATGACCGGTACATTGTCTTACAGGCCAGAAGAAACAGGCGGCAGACAGCTGGAGAAATCGCAAGACACACGACACAGGCGACTGGACGACCGATATCGCGTTTTACCGTGGCCAGAAAACTGCACGGTGGTGGTCTGTTTGCACGAAGCCCTATACGGTGTGTACCTTTAACGCCTGCCCATCGGAGAAGGCGTTCTCTGTGGTGCCGGGAACATCGGAATTGGAGAGACAATGAATGGGGACGAGTACTCTTTAAAGTGAGAGCAGATTCAGTTTGAGTAGCGATTCTCATCGCATACTCATCTGGAGAGAGCGGGGAAGCCACAATCATCCCTCGAACATCATTGAAAGGGACAGGTATGGAGGTCGCGGTGTTCTCGTTTGGGGAGGCATCATGCTTGGTAGTCGTACAGACCTTCACATCTTCGACGCAGGTTCAGTCAACGGGACCCGTTATTGTAAGGAGATTCTTCTTCCATATGTGCGTCTTTTTAGAGGCGCTATGGGTCTGCAGTTCCTTTTCATGGACGACAATGCACCATGTCATCGCACAGTAGCTGCCGAACAGCTCTTAGAGAGTGAGGATATTGAACGTATGAATTGGCCGGCACGATCTCCGGATCTCAATCCCATCGAGCATGTATGGGATTTTCTAGGCAGACGCTTGGCAGCTCGTACCTTACCACCAGTAACGATTCGGGAGCTTCGATTGGCGCTGCAAGACGAATGGGCAGCAATGCCTCAACAACTCATTGACACCCTCATTCTCAGCACGGGCAGACGCTGTGAAACCTGCCTAGCAGTCAGGGGAGATCATATCCCCTACTAAAGACCGGATGTTTCTTGCTGGTCACCCATCACAGGGATGTTTCGGCCTTCAGTCGCATTGAGCTCCATGCTATTTTTTCAATCAAGCTTCTTTTTATCCCTCTGATTTCTCTTTTAGTAAGTGTTGCTTACATATTACACATGTCCTTACGTATTGGGGATCTTACGGTATTAAATGTGTTGATTTGGAAAGCTTTTCTAGAAAGTTATATATATATATATGCATATATATATATATATATATATATATATATATATATATATATATATATATATATATATATATATATATATATATATATATATATATATATATATATATATATATATACTGCTGGACAATTGCTAAGGCCGGATAACACTATCATCCATAGCAACCACAAAATGAAAGGAAGCAAAATGTAGAAAATTAGAATAAGTGCGGGATATTAGTAAGAAGTATGAGTATGCAAATTTTTTTTCCACGTCTGTTCATCACGTGATACCGTTCATAAGAGCTTAAAAAGGTTTTGACGCGTGTGGACAGTTGTTGTTTCAAGTCAAAGTTTTACAGGAAAGATTTAATAGACGAACTTAAAATTTTTGGCATATCTTCCCGACATCACATAGATGATTTTATGCGCGGCCGAATTATTGGAAGGATCGAAGAAGGGCGAAAAATAACAGTTGTTGCCAGGGAGTTCGACATCGCTCACAGCGTTGTTTCACGGCTGTGGAAATCATTTAATACTACTGGAATGTGTAGTAGACGGCACGGTGGAGGTCGTGTTAGAAGTACGACGCCTGCAGAAGACAGATATATCGTCCTGTCAGCAACAAGGAACAGGCGCACCACAGCTCAGCAGGTGGCAAATCAGTTTCTTGCTGCCTCAGGAAAGCAGATCTCCCGAAAAACTGTTGCCAGACGTTTGAGGGGAGGAGGACTATACGCACGCAGACCTGTTGTGTGTGTCCCATTGACCAGACAGCACCGTACTGCCCGTTTGCAATGGTGTCGTGAGCATCACAATTGGACTGAACAGGACTGGGCATGCGTACTATTCTCAGATGAGAGTAGGTTCAGTCTGTCATCGGATTGTAGACGCCAACTGATCTGGCGCGAGAGTGGTACTGCTTATCGTCCAGAAAATATCCAGGAAAAGGACCGATATCCGACATGCAGTATCATGGTGTGGGCCGGCATCATGATCAATGGCCGCACGCGCCTACATGTGGTTGCGAATGGGACTATGACGGGCCAACGATACATTGATGAAGTTCTACTTCCTCATGTTCGTCTTTTTCGTGGTGCTGTCGGTGATAAATTTGTTTTTATGGACGACAACGCAACATGTCATCGAACACTCACTGTTCAGGTATGTCTAGACAACGAGGGTATTCAACGTCTCGTATGACCAGAGCGTTCTCCAGATCTAAACCCCATTGAAAATGTGTGGGATGCTTTGGGGAGGCAAGTTGCTGGTCAAAACAATCCTCCGACAAACAAGAACACCCTCATCCGTGCACTCACAGAGGAATGGGATAAATTGCCTCAACAGCTGCTGGATAATGTGCAAAAAATGGTACGACGTGTGGAATGTTGCATCACACTCCACGGTGGACATATCCCGTACTGATACCTTTCTTTAAGGTGCCTGCTGACTTTTAGATGCATTGTTCCATTTCTCCGTACGCAGATCAAATGAACATTTTTTTTTTTTTCTTTCAGATGTTTCACAGCTTTTGTACTTTCCAGAACAATAAATATTCTTTATTCTAATGTCTGAACAGTGTGGCAACTATATTTTATCCTACTAGGCCTCATTTCTCGCTTAATGTTATGCTTTATAGCAATTTGTGATCCGTCCTTAGCAATTGTCCAGCAGTGTAATTTATTTGATCTAACTCGACTGTATATAGTATTAATAATAATCGGACACTTTAAACTACTATAACAAGTTGAAAATCACAAAAAAATTCTAAAGAATAGAAATAATATAAAAATTAAAGCATAATAACTAAGCTTAAGTCAATAGAATTATTTTTTTACTACATTTGCGTATACGCTATATTTCTTCATAATTTTTCCTTTTAAATTGAATATATGTAAATGAACAAGAGTTATAAGCTAACGATAGTCAGTATATTTTAGAACAACCATACTGGAAAAAAGAACCAATCACAAAATCAAAAATAAATTATTTTTGTGAATTGTAAATTATTTTTTAAAGTTTCAAATTTCTTATAACTTTATTTTGCTCTGTTTTTTAAAATACGCTCGAGTGAATGTATTTATTTTCAGCAAGAGTTTTCAAAATGGAATATTTTCTTAACACGAATCTCGTTCGAAAAATATACATTGTCATATTTACGGCATCGAACATTATATATTCATGTTCAAAGTATTGAAACATACATATATTTGTGTGATTTTTCTAATCTGAAAATAATGTATAAATTTTTTGCATAAAACTATTTTGAACTATATATATATACAGTTGTGAAGATCCCTTTGGATTTCACTTTGAGAACGAGAATAATTGTTAGTCAGATAAGAGCCAGTAGCCATTTTTATAAATAACTTTCTTTATTTGGTTATCTTTTCCAAATAGAATCAAAGACTTATTAACAAATGTATCTAAATAGTTTTATGAGGTTTAAAAGGGACTTTCCTTTAAATAAACTTAAATATTTAATGATCCAATTAATTAACAATTAGATTATAGATCACGCAGAGATTACCGCGATAAGAGATCCCAGATTTATATTCAATAATGTTCCTATTGAACATTTAACTTTAATCTCACTCCTAATATAAAACTTTAATGAGACTTTAAGGTATCCGACTAAAAATCATGATTTTTTTTCAAAAATGGGCGAATTTTTTTAATGGCTTCATTTTATAAGCCATCTTACTAGCTTAATAACAACACCAAGTTTTTTATTTTCCCTCCACTAGAACAAAAACTACAAGCGTTTTAGTAAAAGCAGATGCCATAACTTTGCACAAGGTGTCAAACTTTAAAATGCGTTTTACTCGAAATGTGTGTTTTTTTTTCGAAAAACTCAAACGGGGATAGCGATTGCTCAAAATGTTTTAAAAATAATTGGGTGAAATTTTTTGCTTATGTTCTCCATAAAAGTAGAAGCGTTTTGATCTTCAGATTTATCAATCACTGTTTTATTTCAAAATTTGCAGTTCTTTATGTGAATATAGACAATGTTTTTTTAAGCAATTTCGTATAATGACTAAGATAAAGTGCTCTAGTTTTGATAAAAATTAAAATATCTCTTATCCTGAAAGTCACTTCAAACAGGAATAATAAAGTAACACATCACAATTGAAAAATTGAGAATTTTTCTATAAAATCTTTGTACAGAGCGGGCCCCGTTTATGTAATTTTTTGTACACTTTTACTAGTTTTTTCCCATTTTAATAACAATAAATTTTTTTCTTTTATTAATTTTAGAATTTTTTCCTTAAATATAAATATAAAAATCACAAAAAAACTCCATTTTTTCAAAAAAAGTTGTCGCAAAAAAGTAGTCGGATACCTTAAATATAAATCAATATTTACCACACTGCAGCTCAGCTCTTCCTGAGATTTATCTCCACCTAGAAATCTAAGTTCACCGTTATACCTTCCTGCTTCAATCTCTTTCTCCTACTGCTTTTTTGCTTTACTATTCCGTTTGACTTAAATACTTTATCTAATCTGCATATAACAAGGAATCCTGTCCTCTTTTTGGAGCTGATTGGAAATAGGTAGGAGAATTAAATTTTTCCCTAAAAGAGACGACTCAGAAGGTTAGTGATAAAGTTCCGTATAGGTTTGTCACACAGTGACTCCCAAAATTGAGAGTACACTTAATTTCGAATTCACCATCGGATCACCAGGTGTAGAAATTAATACGTTATGTTAACACACTTATGTACATTCAAAATCCATACGTTACTCTTCAAAATAACATTAAATGTAAGATATGGAAATTGATTGGAACAAAAATATGAAAGTTCGAAAGAAAAACTACACTATTTTAGTGTCACAAAATTGAGGGTACACTTCTTTAATCACTATGCAAAACTACCAGTAATTTGTTTAATAGAAATTCAAAGGCTATCTGATAACAAATTTGTGTTTGTAATTTGATGGCTTGATTAAAACGAAGAATCGGAAGGAAACGATGATCGAAGAGAGAAAACTTGTTATTAAACTTTCAAATGGATGTATATCCCTTCGGAATATTGCTAAAGTAGTTGAACGAAGTGTTAACTGCTTCCAAAAAAATCCTGCAAAAATTTAAAAAGACTGGTATGCTGGTAAATAACGAAGGAAAAGCGAGAAGGAAAATTATGAACTCTATAACCGAGCGAAGAGTTATACATCAAGTGAAAATTGATCCTAAAATTAGTGCTCCTAAAATTGCAGCCAGTACCTCTAATACCTTAGGTCGATTTGTTTCTGCAGAAACGGTACGAAGAGTCCTAAGAAAGGCTGGCTATAATGGTAGAGTAGCTTGAAAAAAGCCCTTAATTGGTAAGAGGAATAGAATCAAGCGATTGAAATGGAACGAAGTCATTTTCAGGGATGAGAGTAAGTTCAACATCTTCAGCAGTGACGGTCGTCGTATGGTGTGGCGTAAGCCAAATACCTCAAACCACCCAAAACACACAACTCCTACTGTGAAGCACGGAGGTGGATCCGTGATGGTTTGGGGGTGTATGGCTGCGTCGGGGGTGGGAAAGCTAGTATTCATTGATCGAATTATGCACAAGATGGCTGATCTTAATATACTGCAAAATAATTTGAAAGAAAGTGCTGTTAAATTGGGACACACTGGGGTCGAATTTTATATTCCAACAAGACAATGAACCCAAGCACACTGCGTTTGTTGTAAAAGAATGGCTGCTTTATCATTGTCGGAATATACTTAATACACCTCCACAGTCTCCCGACTTAAATGTTATCGAGAATCTGTGGTCCCACCTTGAGAGAGCTGTGCAAAAACATCCAATTACAAGCAAGGAACAATTGAAATCGGTATTGAAAGAAGAATGGCTGAATATTGCTGAATATTGTGAAATCGATGCCTCGGCGATTGGAAGCTGTCATATCAGCAAAAGGTTATGCTATTAAATATTAACTCTTTATTATTCATGATTTATGCAGGAAAATAGATGCATGTACTCTCAATTTTGTGGCTATTAATTTCTGTTAATGTTCTTTATAAGTTATTATATGTATGTTTAAACTATCAAATATTTTGTTTTATCATTCAAAATAATGAATTATGATGTAATAAACGCATTTATGCTTAAAGGTTTTCATTATTTCCCTCATTTAATATATTTTTTTCATTCTAAAACTTGATTCCCGTTTTAAAAGTAGGTGTACCCTCAATTTTGGGAGTAACTGTATATATACACTCAGGAACATTGAAAATAGCGACCCAAGAAGAAAGTATCGGATTGAAATGAAATTTAATACATATAAAATGACACAGATGAGAGATTCACTTGATCTCAAAAACAAGACAATTGAACGAATACAGGGTGTGCAACAACACAAATACTGGGAAACATCAATAGCGCGTTGGACCACCTCCAGCTGCAATACATGCTGCCACACGGTCCGGCATTGAGTTGATTAGACACCTTATGTTGTCCTGAGGCAGATGGGCCCACAAATCTTGAACAGCCAACTCTAAATCATGTACAGAGTGATACGATGGCATCTGCCATTTTAGCTGATCCCACACGTGCTCTACAGGGGACAAATCGGGGGAGCGTGGCGGCCATGGAAGAGTCTGAAAATGACATAGGAAGCCTTGAGCAACTCTTGCTGTATGCGGATGAGCATTATCTTGCTGGAAAATTGCCCCTGGGAGACCATTTAGGAAAGGTCCTACATGGGGTCGAAGAATATCATCAACGTAACGTTGGCCCGTTAAGGTTCCACGCATCACAATTAAAGTGGACCGGCTATCATAGACTATGGCCCCCAGACCATTACACCAGCTGTGCGGGCAATGTGGGGGGTATTTTACCGCTCACCAGGGCGCCTCCACACCCGTACACGGTTATCATCTGTCCCCAAAACAAACCGGGATTCATCACTAAACACAACCTTTTGCCAATCTGTGACATTCCACATTGATCTGGCTTGGCACCACTGTAGACGCAGTTGCCGATGTTCCAGTGTTAAAGGGAGTGCGCGGAAAGGGCGCTTGGATTTAAGATTTGATTCTGCAAGGTGTCCGGAAATTGTTTGTGGAACAATTGCTACGTCTACGTCTGCTCGTATCGTTGAACGAGTCACTGTGGGGTCCACAAGTGCTTGCCGCATGATCCTTCGATCCTCTCTCCTCGTGGTCTTCCTGGTTGCTCCAGATCCGCATTTCCGCGCGTGGGTACCTTCTCGTGTCCACTGCTCCCAACAATTTCTAACGGCACACTCCGAACGATCCACCTGTCCAGCAACACGGCGCGTCGACCACCCTGCAGTTTTCATCCCAATGATCAGGCCTCTCTCAAACTCGCTAACTGTGAGAAATGTCTTCTAGCACGTTTACCTGTCATGTTTCGCTTACCAAAGTCTTCCTACAATCGGCGGGTAATCGTCACGTGAATTTGCGCTGGTTTTTATAGCACCCTCTTCCTGATTGTAGCGCCACCTTGGCGTGTATGAGCATGCGTATTGGCACAA
Organism: Trichonephila clavipes; assembly: GCA_019973935.1. NCBI lineage: Eukaryota > Metazoa > Arthropoda > Arachnida > Araneae > Nephilidae > Trichonephila > Trichonephila clavipes. The sequence continues at coordinate 751,580 of BMAU01019482.1, read as the reverse complement.
AACTTGGATCTTTCGCATATCACATTACGCTGTACTTAGTTGCAAAGTTTCGCGATTGTACTTAGCTTCCTTCTTGGGTCGCTATTTTCAATGTTCCTGAGTGTATATATATATATTTAAAATCGTTTATTCAATCTTAATTTTTAATCTTTCATCAAAAATATTCTTTTAAGTAACTTAAAAACTCTTCTTTTATAATAAAAGTGTATTTCTCTTCATCATCCAGATAAGTAGTTTTTATTAGTGTGTTTCAAAGGGAATTCATATTTGGTATTTAAACTTAGTAGAATATTTTATTCAAAGAATATTGGTAATTCTTCCGGATAATTTTAGTTTAGTTGCAGTGACATTGTGTAATGGATTTTGTGATTTTTAAGCAATTTAAGATATTGATTCAAACACTATCATCATATTTCTGTTATATTATATAAAAATTAAAAACGTTTTACCAATATTTAAACCCATACACTTTTTAGTTTAAAAATTTCAGAAATGAGTATAGAATATGTTTCAGAAATTACCAAAAAAAGTATTATGTATTTTGCATTAATATAACATTTGCAGACTAAAATAATTCTTATTGCATTTTTCGAAAACTATTGCATAAATATAAATATTTTTACAAATTTAAGTGCTTTTATTTTGAATAACATTTCCACTTATGAAAAATATCACAGGCATGATTCCCTAAAAAAACTGATAAAGCCGTTTCAAAAATCCAGAAATTTCTTTTAAAATTTTATTGCGTATGAATATATTTGTATTATCTTATAGTTTCTAATAAGTCAAATGATGGGCTGATTGTAGCTTGGTTTGTGAAAGCATATTTTCCTGTTCTCTTATATTTTTGCGTGTACCTTTAGTCTGCGTGTGTTTAACAATCCCCCTCCCTTCCCCAAATTTAAATTCTTATACTGCTTTTGTGACTTTTATTTTCTTTCCAGATATTTTGAGATAGGATATGAAAATAAAATTGCCTGATTGCAGCGCCACTGCAGGGGGTGTGGCTATGCGCATTGTCCCCAAACTTGGATCCTTTTCATATCGGACATCATTCAATTACTTAGTAAAATTTTGTGTTTGCAGCTCGCTTCCTTCTTGATGCTCTATTTGAAGGAATGTTAGACAAAATTGACGTGCGTTGTGGCAGTTGATGATTATTGAAGTTCGTCGTTCAAGATTTAAGTTCTACGTGTCGTGGATAAACATATTGGTGATCGATTAGAAGTTAAACGTCAAGCTACATACCATTGTAGATAAAGACAAGTTTATTACAGAATAATATAAGGTAGGATTGATTACTTATTAATATATTTGAAGATTAGGCGGTTCGATTATTGAGATTGGCCTGAATTATATTGTGTGTTGCGTATTGCGTCATCGTAGATTCTCTCATTAATTATTAATATTATATTTGTTCAAAGTTTAAGTTGAATATCTTAATAAAGTCATATTAAGATAATGTTTGATCTTAGTTCTTTCGTTAACCCTACACCTCTAGCTCACACTGATGCTTCGAGGGATGTACTTCCAAGGGGAGGTACATCACAGTGTATGCGCGATGTGTGTGATTTCTCTACTTATGTCATTAAAATTATCTCTTTTCCGAAATGTCTTCTATTTCTTTTCCCTCGCCTTAGCCCGGTGTTACACGGGCTTTTTCGTGTATAAAACTCTTTTTCTCTCTTTTTTTCTCCAGTGATAAGATCTGTCTTTAGATTTCTATTTTTGATTTCTAATTTACAAAACTAATCTAGTTTTATTCAAAAGAAAAAAAGAGAATGTACGATGTTATTATAAAATAATTAATTTTGTAATGAATAATAAAAAGCACAGTACTGATTTCGTTCTTTTTTAAAAAAATATTAATTTACATCTTTCTCTCTATTTTTTTTAAATAATGAAAGAAAAAAATTCTTACCATTACCTATTGAAACGATTGCTTATTTCTACATGTTTTATTATTCGATTAAAAATATGCAACTATATAAAAAAAGAAGTATGGGAGAGAAAACCTAGAAAAACACATTTGGTATACAGAAAGATTCAAAAGGTAAATAATACGATCTGATGAAAACATTTAAGCATTTTCTTACATTCTTAAATTTTTTCTCTAAATCACTTTTTTTAAAAATAAAGAAAACTATCCGTTGTGTTGGATCAGAAAGTTGTGTTTCTGCGTATGCTCAAACTGGTCAGTTCTCTCGTAGGTTTATCACAATTAATTATTAATGGCATTTGGTGATTTTGGCAATTTTTTTCGTTGCATTTTTATGGCTCCTTGAAATGGAAAAGTGCTTTTTTTTAAAAAATATTTCATATTATGTATAAAAAAGTAGAAAAAAAATATGAAAAATATTTTTAAAATTACAAAATTTCATAATTTTTTTAAGAAGTTTTACAATATTCGATCTCAGTTTAACTTATCAGCGTTGAGAAAGATATTCAATGTGCCAATCTACTTGAAAAATAGTTGTAACTTTTTTGGAAAGAATTTAAATCCAAGAAAATCCATAGAAATTTGTAAAAAATGTAAAACATTGTAGATATTGAAATTTTAATAATATATTTCAAATTACAGATTTGTTAAAAGCATTTATTTCTTAAACGAAGTGAATTAATACCGTCAATAGAGCAACGTTATGAAATTTCAGTTTGACTGAAATCCGATTTTCGATTCCAACATTGGTATTGTTATAATAATAACATTGTTGCAACGAAGAAGGCTGGGTGGCGTGGTTGGTTTGTCACTGGCCTTCTGTCCCTTAAGTTGTGAGTTCGATACCGGCCCAAGTCGGAGGATTTTCATGATGCAGAGAATCGACATTGACCATGTCGTATGATTATATGGCATGTAAAAGATCCCTAGAATGTTTGTTTGGCTTGAGGAATCTCGGCAAAATTAATTCCTAGTACAGGTGCGCATCATCAGAGCTCAGGTGCCTCCCTCTAGGTGGAAAATGGACTTCAAAGGTACGTGCGGCGATTGGTATCCGACCTTGTATGGTGCCGCACTAAATAGAGATTGCTCTTGGTCTGCAATGGTAAAACACCAATTCCCAGCCCATTAGAAATAATAATAATAATAAATAGTTACAACAATGCAGACAAATCAAAGTTGAAGTCGAAAACCGGTTTTTTAACGTTTTTAATTAATATCTTTTTAACTAATTACAATATTGGAATTTAAATGCTCAAAACGTCTTTCTTGGATCATTCCCAATATTTTGGTACTTTTGGTGAGTTTCTGCGTCGTGCGAATCGTGAGAAGATAGACGCACATAGATACATAGATACGTTTGAATTTTAATCGTATCTATTTCATTTTAATCGTATTACCTTCGAATTTTAATAGTGTAGATAAATATATAGATACATATATGTACCGAGTATCCTAAAAAAGATTATATCTCAAAAATTTTCTAAAGGGTGTTTTTTTTTAGAGGTATAGAACTTTAAATTGCAATAAAACAACGATGTATTATTCGATTGACATGAATTTTTTTTTATTCGAAAGATAATCTTGTGGCATTACATTTTAAATATAATTTCTGGCATAGGACTGCCACGGCTGGCTCGGATGTAGTCCAATCTGGACGTCCAATTTTCGATGACTTTTTCCAACATTTGTGGCCGTATATCGGCAATAACACGGCGAATGTTGTCTTCCAAATGGTCAAGCGTTTGTGGCTTATAGACCAATGACTTTACATAGCCCCTCAGAAAATAGTCTAGCCGTGTTAAATCACAAGATCTTGGAGGCCAATTCACAGGTCCAAAACGTGAAATTAGGCGGTCACCAAACGTGTCTTTCAATAAATCGATTGTGGCACGAGCTGTGTGACATGTTGCGCCGTCTTGTTGGAACCACAGCTCCTAGACATCATGATTGTTCAATTCAGGAATGAAAAAGTTAGTAATCATGGCTCTATACCGATCACCATTGACTGTAACGTTGTGGCCTTCATCGTTTTTGAAGAAGGATTCCACCAGCCCATAAGCGCACCAAACAGTCAGTTTTTCTGGATGTAACGGTGTTTCGACATACACTTGTGGATTAGCTTCACTCCAAATGCGGCAGTTTTGTTTGTTGACGTAGCCATTCAACCAAAAGTGCGCTTCATCGCTAAACAAAATTCGCTTATGAAAATCGACCATTATTTTCGAAATAAAATTGCACAATTTGAAAGCGTTGTTCAGGCGTTAGTCTATTCATGATGAATTGCCAAACCAAATTGAGAATAAATCACTTGACAGCTGTTAAATCGGTCGCCCTCTTGGCAAGTAATGCCAACTTAAACTTCTATACCTGGAAAAAAAACACTCTGTATATCAAAATGGTTAAGGTTTAAAAAAATAACAATCTTTGCAGCAAATGCTTGTGAAGGGACATAAATTTTTCTCCCTGAGTTTTTGGTTTTGGCTCAAACATTTTCCTAGAGATAGCCCTGCAAGTCATTTTAATAATTCTTTCCAGTTTTGATGCATGTAAGTCATCAAAATACGTGGCCACAAAAGGGCTCTATGTTTTGACTTAAAAGGAGTGTTATCTGAAAATAGATTAGCAGTAAAGATTTGAACAATAGAGAGAGAGAGTTTCTGTAAGAAAGTGTCGAAGTTCAGTTTATTCATTGGTAGAAAGGATTTTCCTGGTACTGGAATTCCGCCGATTAATGCAGATTATTACAGCAAGAAGTTTTATGTTTAAATTCCAAGTCGTTAATGATCTGCTGCCGAATGCAATCGAAACACTATACAAGAAATTCAAACGATCATGTAATGTTACGGATGAGAGAATTGTTGGACGACACAGGTTGGCTATATCGCAGCAGCAAATGTGCAAGTCGTTAAAAAATAAATGTACGTTTCTCTAGAAAATCAGTCCGGAAAAAACTATGGAGGCAGTGGTAGCCTGGTGGTAAAGGTAACAGACTCGTGGCTGACGTGTCAGGAGGTACAGTCTTGTACCGCTGAAGACCCACCTTGCAGAAAGGGCCCCTGCACAAACAAATCTGTCTAGGCTCAAACATCCTCCCGTTGGTGAGGTGTGAAAGTTCGGCAAGGGGAAGGGGGTGCTAGCTCAAGTGTCATCCTCTTAAGTTGACTATGGTTCGAAATTATGAGGTCCGTCGCCAATAACCCTCATTCAGCTTTATTGTACGACGTTAATATAACTCTCCCTATCCAGAAAAAACTGCAGCCGTTCGTCAATTGAGCAAAACGGTAACGCATACGATAATGTGTAAGTGCCTTGCTTTGTTCCGGTGCACAGCATTCGCTACCGACCGTATCTTTGAGAAAAGGAGCATGTTTGCTAATGAATTGCTGGAACAAATAGCACTTCAATGGATCCCAGGACATCGTGATATTTACGGCAACAAACAGGCAGATTTGCTAGCTAAGAAGGGAATTCAACAACCAAATACTTATAACTCCTTTCATTCCTCAAAACTTTATGATACAAAACTAATGTTACAAATTTAAAAGCATCTCTCACTTCTCGTGTTTCTTCAAGAAGTAGAAGAATCGGCTTGGACCGAGATATCTCGAATAAACCCAGTGAAAAAGCTGTTGTGGAATTAAGACTTGCGGTGGGCCATGACTACCTTGCGGACCCCCTTCAGCGTATTAGTATTTTTGAGAGCTTAAATTGTTCACTCTGTAAGAAAGACGAAGTCGTGGACAGGAACCATTTGTTGAGATGCTCGGCGACTCCGAGGTGCAAAGATATTAGAGTGCTAGACATCTGCTGATAGGACATTGACTTTTTCCTCTTGCTTTATATTTTTGCGTGTTTCTTCTTATATTGTAAGATTTTGTTATTTTCTTATACCATAGAAAATAAAAATCTATGGAAGTAACATAGACTGACATAATGCAAAAACATATCCAAAACTGTTTTATTTCAATTCCAAGGCACAGTAGTTATTCAGCAAATTCGGCTTCACAAAATATTGAATTTTCTGTTCCGTAAATTGAATGAGTCTTTTATTTCAATTATTTCATTCTTAAATTTTATGATATTTAGTTGAGTATACAAACTACTTTTATAGGAAGAGATTTTCCTTAAAAAAAAGCAAGTAAAGGAAAGCACCGAGGAGTAATCTTCATGCTGAAAATTAAAAAGTTTCTTGGTATATGGAAGGAGTTTGAAATCACAACTCCACTTTTATGTACGCCCCTCATGATATTTGTCTCAAAAGTTTGGCTTTGATATTTTTAATCTTAGTGAATCACCTAAATATGATATACTTAATTTATGAATAGGCAGTGTGATTTTCAATGTACAGATGGTTTTTCCCCATAATTCTGTAGGAACAGAATTGCAAATGACAATAGTGCATACAATAGGAATATAATTGTTCGTGGACCATATATTAATCAAATAGACCTCATTTAAGGTATCCGACTACGTTCGGAACCGTGATTTTGCAAAAGCGTATAAATGGATAATATTTATGATTTTTAGTGTCACTTAGATTAGAAAATGTATATAAAATTGTTTTAAGAATAGTATTACAATGAAAAATTATTTAAGTACAATATTTTGACAAAAAAAAATGAACACAGAATGACCAATTTTCAAAATATTCTCCTTTTCTGAAAAAAGGCTTCTACAGAGTGTTTTTTTTTTCAGGTATAGAAGTTTAAGTTGGCATTACTTGCCAAGAGGGCGACCGATTTAACAGCTGTCCAGTGATTTATTCTCAGTTTGGTTTGGCAATTCATCATGAATTGACTAACGCCTGAACAACGCTTTCAAATTGTGCAATTTTATTTCGAAAATAATGGTCGATTTTCATAAGCGAATTTTGTTTAGCGATGAAGCGCACTTCTGGTTGAATGGCTACGTCAACAAACAAAACTGCCGCATTTGGAGTGAAGCTAATCCACAAGTGTATGTCGAAACACCGTTACATCCAGAAAAACTGACTGTTTGGTGCACTTTATGGGCTGGTGGAATCCTTCTTCCAAAACGAAGAATGCCACAACGTTACAGTCAATGGTGATCGGTATAGAGCCATGATTACTAACTTTTTCATTCCTGAATTGAACAATCATGATGTCCTGGATCTGTGGTTCCAACAAGACGGCGCAACATGTCACACAGCTCGTGCCACATACGATTTATTGAAAGACACATTTGGTGACCGCCTAATTTCACGTTTTGGACCTGTGAATTGGCCTCCAAGATCTTGTGATTTAACACCGCTAGACTATTTTCTGAGGGGCTATGTAAAGTCATTGGTCTATAAGCCACAAACGCTTGACCATTTGGAAGACAACATTCACCGTGTTATTGCCGATATACGGCCACAAATGTTGGAAAAAGTCATCGAAAATTGGACGTCCAGATTGGACTACATCCGAGCCAGCCGTGGCAGTCCTATGCCAGAAATCATATTTAAAATGTAATGCCACAAGATTATCTTTCGAATAAAAAAAATTCATGTCACTCGAATAATACATCGTTGTTTTATTGCAATTTAAAAAGTTCTATACCTCTCAAAAAACACTTTTTATTATAATAATATTTTTCCTGCATATAGCTCCGACCACTGTACAGAAGCTCAACTAGAATTTTTGAAGTATATAACTTATAAGTGGGTTTATCCATGTTTTACGAGAACAGAGGGGAGAAATTTTAAGTAAAAAACGCCGATAATTATTTCAATTGGTTGTAACTTTGAAAATAATGTGAATTTTTAATAAAAAAAAGTAGTTCAAACTCTCTGGAGAGTAGTCTTTACTTTATATAAGAAAAATATTATTATTTTAGAAGCATTCTTTGTAAAAGGAGAACATTTTGAAAAAAGGTTATTCTAAGTTAATTTTTTGCTAAAATGTTGTATTTAAATAAAAAAAATTTTGTCAAAATGTCCTTAAAACAATTTTATACATGTATCCTAATCTAAGTGACACTAAATATCATGAAAATTATCCATTTATGCGCTTTTTAAAATCACGGTTCCGAATGTAGATGGATACCTTAAAAATAAATCTTTTGAAATTGTGTAAAGTTTTCAGACGTTGTAAGAGAGAATGAGCTAGAAACTAACATTTCCGGTCTCTATCACTAAGTTGTACCATATTAAAGTTATATTTCCTATGGAACGCGCGGAATATTAGTGAGATCGTTCTTTCGAAGCTGATGTCAAATAGCTATGCTATTTTTGGCGATGCATAATTATTTTAAATTGATTAAAAGTCTACAGATTTTAAATAGGAAAAACAAGGTTTAGTTCCCAATGACATTTTCATATAGAAAGATTAATTGAGACATCTCCAGACAAAAGCTATCGATAACAAAACACGAACTTGGCTGGAAGCTGGTGTCACACCTTTCCTTTTCTAGACATTGCACCACGGTGATTATCGGTTGTCAGGTCGATGCAACGTTTTCAGAACAGATAATTGTTTCCCAATCAACATGATGTCGGGGATTAATATTTATTTACTTTTATGCCCAAGAAAATACACTGCTGGCCACCATAAATGCAACACCCTGAAGGAAGCATAGAAATAACATGAAATTTACAACATGCATTAGCGGAGGTGAGATATGCAAATGATTAGAATTTCAGCGCAGACACACATCACGAGCGCTATCTCAAAGCGCTATTTAAGGCTTGGAGATTTCGACAATTGTGTTTTTCTTGTGGTTTTTTTTAAAAAAACGATCAGTTATGTTTCGTAGGAAACAGCGATCTGCTTTTGATGAAGTATCCGAGTTCGACAGAGGAAGGATAGTGGCCTATAGAGATTGTGGATTATCTTTCAGGGAAATCGGTAGTCGTGTTGGACGAAACCAAACAACTGTAATGCGGATATGTGACCGTTGGATGCAGGAGGGTACGATGGACCGACGTGGTCAATTGCATCCACCTCAGTGCAACACTTCACGTGAGGACAGGCAAATTGTGCGCATGGCAGTGACGGATCGATCAGTCACATCACGAACCATAGCACAGTACATAGAGTCTGTAACGCATCATTCAGTGTTTGCGCGTACCATTCGACGCCGTTTACAGCAGAGTGGTCTGTCCGCAAGACGTCAATTGCTTGGTCTATCCTTGACGCAGAACCACAGACGTCTCCGCCGCCAATGGTGCGATGAAAGAAGGATGTGGGCGGCAGAATGGAATGAAGTTGCCTTTACTGACGAGTATCGCATCTGTCTGCAACACCACGATGGTATGGTCGGGTTCGAGTCTGGAGACACAGTAGAGAGAGCATGCTGAACAGCTGCTTTATGCACCACTACACTAGTCCTGCACCGGGTCTTATGGTATGGGGCGGTATTGGATATTACTCTCGCACTCCTCTAGTACGCATTGCCGGTACTTTAAAAAGCCAGCGCTACATCTATGAGGTGTTGGAGCCAGTTGTCCATACTTACCTTCAGGGCTTGGCCACATCCATATTCCAACAGGATAATGCGCGACCACACGTGGCACGCATTGTCCAAAGGTTCTTCGTCAATCACCAGATTGAATTGCTTCCCTGGCCGACTCACTCTCCGGATCTTTCGCCGAAAATAAAATGTGTGGTCCATGGTTGCTCAACGATTGACCCAGATTACACCTTCAGCTGCCACACCAGGTCAACTTTGGCAACGTGTGGAAGCTGCTTGGTTTGCTGTATCCCAAGAACACATCGAAAGTCTCTTTTAATCAATGACGAGGCGTGTGGCAGAGGTGATCTCCAACAATGGCAGCTACTCTGGCTACTGATTCTGGCAGGAACCTCACTTCACTGAAGTCTATAAATTTAATCATTTGATACTTGGTCAACATGTTATCTACAAAATAAATTTTGTTGTGCTATATCTTGTCTTTCTTGGTGTTGCATTTACGGTGGCCAGCAGTGTATTTTCATGAGGAATGGGAAATCAGTAAGATGAAAAACGAGATGGGTTAATAGAGAAATTGTATGTTTAACTAGATTTTATTTTTATATATAATACTAGAAAGTACAATTCTACTGAGTGGTCATTACAAATATCCTTTCTTCTAAACGGGGCACTCAGAAATGCGAGGAAGGTATAGAAATCGTTCTCATTTGTTTCATAGGTGAATTGAGACAAAGAAATAATTTTACAAACAAAATAACTTAAAATTATTTTTTAAAATCTTCAGCATTCAATAACTTCAGCCTTTAGATAAACTCAAGAAAGCAAACTGAAGTTTTAATCCTATTATCCCGAAGGAATTTATAAGATATTCGTTCTAATTGTTTCAAACTTGCCATTAAAAACTAGGCTGTTAATATTTTTTTTGAAAAATGCATTGCTAATTGATATTATATATTTATGATACAATGTGTGAACTACTAATACTTATTAATGATATAGTCATTTTTTAACTTTTTTACAGAATATCTGTAGTATAACTCATATACTCATTCAAATTTATTTTACTTAAGCAAGTACATACTGAAATTTTGTTCTTATTTGCGGTTTGAGGTTTCTATGGGAAGTGTCTGAAACCTTAAATCTCAAACAAAAGAATGATTATATATGTACTGTGAAAATGATTTTCCTCTTAAGGGTATTTTCATTACATTCACTCAAATTTAACATAATTGTTCACAATTTCCAGAAGAGATTACAATATTCATTCAATTATTCTTTTTTTTTTTTGTATTGCTCATCTTATACATTAGAGGATAAGATTTAGACATAAACAAAGAACAATTATAATCAAAGTTATCTAGTCTTATTACTTTACTTTAAAACCTTTTTTTATGTATGTAGAAAAGATATCCAGAATAATTTTCAAAGATTTTTTAATCATCTTCACAATTTTTTTGACACATAAATCAGCGTTTTTCAATTCAATTTATGATGCGTTTATTCAATGTACGAGCACACAATTAATTTTTCTCTGTTTTTTCCTGTCACTTAAGGTATCCGAATACGTTCAGAACCGGGATTTTAAAAAAAAACGCATAAATGGAAAATTTTCATGATATTTAGTGTCACTTAGATTAGAATAAATGTATAAAATTACTTTAAGGCCATTTTGACAAAAAAAATTATTTAAATGCAATATTTTGGTAAAAATTAACTTAGAATAACCTTTTTTCAAAATGTTCTCCTTTTATAAAAAATGCTTCTAAAATAATAATATTTTGCTTACATAAAGTAAAGAATTCTTCAGAGAGTCTGAACTATTTTTTTTGAAAAGTTCACATTATTTTCAGAGTTACAACCCATTGAAATAATTATCGGCGTTTTTTTCTTAAAATTTCTCCCCTCTGTTGTCTTAAAACATGGATAAAACCACTTCTAAGTTATATATTTCAAAAATTCTAGATGAGCCTCTGTACAGAGATCTGAGCTATGTACAGGCAAAATATTATTATAATAGAAGCCTTTTTCACAAAAGGAGACTATTTTGAAAATGAGTCATTCTATGTTCATTTTTTGTCAAAATATTGTACTTAAATAATTTTTTATTGTAATAATATTATTAAAACAATTTTATGTATCTTTTTTAATCTAAGTGACACTAAATATCATAAATATTATCCATTTATACGCTTTTGCAAAATCATGGTTCCGAACGTAATCGGATACCTTATTGCAACAGAGCAACATCAGTATTCTTACACCATATACGCATATATATATATATATATATATATCTTGAGCACCAGTTTCAAATTTTCATTAAAATTTTGGGAAGAAGGAAGGATGATTTTTCAGCACTTTAAATGAAAGCCTTACCAAAGCTCTAATCATTTAAGAGAAGATGCAATATACATATTTCGTTAATTTTTTTTCGGAATTTTCAAACATTTTGCACAATTTTTTATTTATAAAAAAATGCAATGAACCCTGTGATGAACTTACTTTCAAAATAATACAATTCTTCATAATCCTCATTATTTAAAAAATGGAATAGTCTTTAGGTCTACAGAAAAAAAAAATGTGTTTGTAAATGCAAACTTATTTTTAAAACAATATTTTGTTTTTCTTAGACTAAAGCTTCTTTTCGTATATATTTAAAGTAATTGAGTTAATAAATTCATGAAATTATAGAAAAATTTAAGCTTTGTTATTAATACAGCTTTTATTTTTCTCTTTTTCATTATATATTAATCAAGACCCTTATAAGTTGTGGAGTTTTACATAATATTTTACGTTGCATATTAATTATTGACAGGTATTTAAATGAGGTTAAGCGAAATAAACATATTGCTAATCCTTGAACCCGAGTTAAAACATTTACCTCGAGGCCAAGGATCTCGCCTCTCAAAACTAGAAAAGCTGTTAGACAAAATAAATGTGATGTGCGGCAGAATGTGTGTGACATTATTTCACCCAAACCAGGAAACTACTGTCTACCGGAGAGAGAATTTCTCGAATGCTTGACGCTGAATGGCTTGTATTTCAGATAGTCTTTATCGATAAGCCAAGTTATCCTTATATTGAACCTAAATTCATCCGAAAGGGGATCATTAACCACATGAAAATTCTGGTTCATTCTTTTAAAAAAAATATTTTCCACAGGACATCTTGGTTCTTTTACGAAATGAACTATAATTGTACTAAAGATTTCAACCCAATTTTTGTCTAGAACAGGTGGCCAACCTTTTTGGGAAGAGTGCCACTATTTGATAAAAAAAATAATTAGGCGTGCCACTTCCAACTTATCCCCAACCAATAAATATAAAAAGTAAAAATCCTACTTATATGTTTATTATGGGATTTTAACCAAATGGAGCATTTTTAAGGCAAGTCTATGTACTCACAAAATTGAAAAATAATATAATAAATAAGACGAAAGTACACAAACTTAGGTTTCATTGTTAATAAACTTTTTACAAGTTCAATCAATTAAGTTAAGTATAAAATAAAAATGAGCAATTCGAATCATTCAATTCAAAATAATTATTAAACCCTCACTACTTAATGTGACTTTTGAATTTACTTTTTTTTACTTAATTATTAGGATTAGCTCTTGCAGATTCTAACAAAATTGGGTTATTATTGGTGCACATCACTAGATTTGATTCACATTTATTTTATTATGTCCGTAGCAGAAAACATTTATTCACAAACATATTTTGATTCGAATTATGAGATTTTTATCTGAAAAAACCTCACTTCAATAAAATTGTAAAAAAATGGTTAGTTATCTTTTCAAATTTTTTTAATTTTAAAAAATGGTTAATCTTTTAATTTATAATCAAAAATGGCTAATTTTTTTCATAATTTTTAAAAATTTTCAATAAGTCTTCGCGTGCCACTGTTACAACTCCCCGTGCCACAATGTGGCACTCGTGCCTCGTGTTAGCCACCCCTGGTCTAGAATATAACTAGAATTATGCACTTAGTAATGTTTACATTTTATCTTTTATGCAATTGGGAGAGCTCTAATGAGAATAACTAAACTAGAGTATTGTTAATGTTTCGTTTTTAATATAAGCAGTTATCTAAAATGGCTGTCATTGCACTAAAAAAAGTCTCTTTTTTTAGTTGATATAATATATCTTGGAGGAACTAACTTAGGAGTCTCATCATGATTGTTTTGTTATGTAATAAATAAGGTAACTTGAGTTATTATGACATAATGGGGGAGATCACTTAGGTGGTGCTATTTATTTGAAGTTTTTCAGTCAAGCTTATAAACAAGTTTTCTTGCCTATTATTAAGGTGACCAACCTTCCTTTAGGGAGGACAGTCCTCCTTTTATAGGTCCTGTCCTTCCTCGAAAAATGTCCTCCTACTTGTCCTCCTTATTAATATTTTAAAACTGATCTGTTAATCTCTGCATTAAGAGATGAACCAAACAAGTTTCCAATATGTCGAGGAAACAGTATGAAAGAAATATCACAGGAAATAACAATTTCAATGGTGGTTTTGACTTCATCACAAGTAAATTGGGCAGATATAGAAAACTGTGTTGTCAAAAGAAATGCCTGATATTAAAATCGTTGACAATGATCGGTTTGAATAAATTGGAAGACTGAATGCATATTTAAATTATAATAAAATTGAAACAATTCGAAAATCAACATGCTGAAATTGATAAGATGGTTTGAAATACTTAACCAATTCAAGAATGAACACATTCCATATGAAAATTTAGTTATTATTTTTGAATTTACGTTGTGCTGCCCTGGAACTAATGAATCAGTTGAAAAAGTCTTTTTAGTTGGTAATTTTTGGACAAGTGAGAAATCAAGATTGAATGTTGGTATTTTAGGTGCAGTATTTACAGTAAAGATGAAGGATGTTTTTTACTCTGAAATTTCCGATATATTAGAAAATAATATAATGACAAACAAAAAAAATCATTCAATGAGAAAATACTCGTTTAAGTAAGTAATTAAAAGGGATATAAGCATAATTAGCATATTTTTGTTTGAATTAGTAAAATGTTTCATATATTTAAACTGCAACATTTTCTTAAATTTTTCGTCCTCCTTTTCATTGTAAAAAGCTGGTCACATTATTATATTTCTAAGCATTCTTTGACTTCTTTCAGTACTTTATTAAGTCAATTATATGAGCTGTTTTTTTTTTTTTTAAGCTTCATTGTAGGGACTCAAATTTCGCAGTCGAAGAGTCATGAATTTGAAATGGAATTCTGTTATATAGTATCGTGATTGTTACGAGAACTAATTTCCATTAAAAACAATGAAATTATACTGTTCTCACATCGCATGATAGGAAAGTTTAAGGTATCCGACTACGTTCGGAACCGTGATTTTAAAAAAGTGCAGAAATGGGTAATTTTCATTATATTTAGTGTCACTTAGATTAGAATACATGTATAAAATTGTTTTAAGAACATTTTGACAAAAAAATTATTTAAATACAATATTTCGGCAAAAAGTTAACTTAGAATAACCTTTTTTTCAAAATGTTCTCCTTTTGTGAAAAATGCTTCTATTGTAACAACATTTTGCTTGTATATAGCTCAGACCTCTGCTCAGAGGCTCAACTATGAGTTTTGAAAAATTCACATTATTTTCAGAGTTACAACTCATTGAAATAATTATTGGCGGTTTTTTTTCTTAGAATTTCTCCCCTCTGTTGTCGTAAAACATGGATAAACCCACTTCTAAGTTATATATTTCAAAAATTCTAGTTGAGCCTCTGTACAGAGGTCTGAGCTATATACAGGCAAAATATTATTATAATAGAAGCATTTTTCACAAAAGGAGAATATTTTCGTCATTCTATGTTCATTTTTTGTCAAAATGTTGTACTTAAATAATTTTTAATTGTAAAACTATTCTTAAAAGAATTTTATATACCTTTTCTAATCTAAGTGACACTAAATATCATAAATATTATCCATTTATACGCTTTTGCAAAATCATGGTTCCGAACGTAGTCGGACACCTTAAAAAAAGGTACCATCATATAAATGTTGTGTCTTCTGATCGTACTTAAAAATTACGAGAACCGTCGCTAATATTCGACTTTGTGGTTGCAATACAAAGCTAACATACACAAAAACACAATTTAGTTATGTGAGTTCAGATATCAAATATTTCTCTCTCTGATTTCCTTTAAAATTTTATGAAAAAATCATTATTTACTTTCAGAAACCAGGACAGGAAAAGCAAACGTATATAAAACCAGATTAGATGTATGTTTGTATTTGAAAATTACATACAATATATATATATATATATATATATATATATATATATATATATATATATATATAGCTATAAAAAATAAGACATTATTAGCAATTATTTTGAAGAGTTAAATGAATATTTTTCAAAAGTTAAATAAAGTTTTCGAAACAATCTAAAAATCTATACAAAAATTTAGGGTTTTAATTGCATGATCATTTAAATAAATAAGAGATTTTTTTAGAGAAAATATTCTAATGTTGACATCTAAATAAAGGTAAAGGAAATGTATACAGTTCAGGAAATATGATATCAAATTGCAAATTAAATGCTTAAATAGTATCTTTCAAGAAGTATTTCACAGATTACTGATGAAAATATTATTTATTTTCCTAAAATTTGGTTCAACTGTAAGAATAAATAGAACTATATTGTTGAAATGGGTTTACCCCCAGTATTAATGATGTAAATAAAAGAGAGAGAAATAACATATTTTATGAAAAACAAATATCTTACACGATATGTAATTTTCATAAATATGTGAGAAATTGAGTTTTTAAACATTTTAAATTAAATGAAGCATTCACAAAAACCTGATGATAATATTAATGAGAGGATAATTAATCAAAAAAATAGATGCTTTAAATAACGAAAAAAGAAACCCAAGTTTTAATAAAACTAAACATTACCTATATTTTTGTAAAAAAAATAAAAGTCTGCATTTAATTTCCTGTTTAAAACTTGCAAAGAATATTAATAGTTAAGATGAATCGGAAACACATATATTCATTGAACTCAAAATATATGCAATATATTCTTGTTAAAAAGTTAATGAATGCTACTTTTTATTAGTTTAATAGGAAATTTATTACTTTGTTGCTCCAGATTCAATTAATGATTCACAAAAAAGGTAGCTCTACTTCCAATTCAATCTTGGCATCAGAGAGAGCCATTATCTTTTACTTAACATTCATGTGTTTTTCTCTGTTGATACTCATTAAGGTTTCATAATATTTGATTCGATAGAAATCAAGCTAAAGATTTTTACATATTTTGCAATATTTGCCAAAAAAATTTGAAATGATGAATTACTCAAGAATAAAAATTATGGCAATGAAAATAATTTCCTTGGTACTCTTGAATAATTAATATATCTATCTAATTTTTTGTTTAAATCTACTGTTATGTATTCTTCGGGTATAAGATTATTATGTAGTTATATAATAATCCAAATTCGTTTTTCAATTTCTGCTAAAATGTGATCTTTTAATCTCAAAAGTCTCTCTTAGAATATTTGAATCCTTTATTTATTTGTTTTTTTTCTCATAAACCAATTCGACATCTTCAACAAATGTCCAACTTCTAAAAATAATGATCAAGATGTTGCATTTCATGATAGGAAAAAAAAGTTCAAATTGGTTGATGCCTTATCTGGAATAATAAATTTTACAAACAAGCGATATTTGAGAAGAGCTACTCGTTGTTCGTAACTTTTGAAACAAAATAAATAACTGTACAAATATATTTTTAAGGTATCCATCACATAAGTTATTTATCAATCTCAGTATAAGGAATATATCAGAGGAAAAATAAACATCTTTTGAAACCAGTCTAAAAGTAATCATTCGAAAAATTGATGCGCTGTGCATATTTATACGGGAATGAAAACGGAAGTACAATGCAATATTTTTTTATGTTGTTCTGTATTTTGTAGTGGATATTAAGAAATATATTCATACGGTTAAAGGAAACTAAAAAAAAATCATACGCTTTTTACTAATGATCTACATTTAACAGGTAATTTGCCATGCAGCCTAAGAGATGTTTAAATAAAAACAAAACAAAATAGCAAGCAGGACTTAGGCTTAGTTTCGAGAAAAGGACTTCTTAGATTCCAGAAAATATATAGTTTAGAGTGATTAATAAAATTAAAGTTTTTCAGTAAGTAGGACGTAGGCCTCAGTTCAAAGAGGATTTTATTTCTACACTTCATAAAAAGTAGCGTAGTGATTATGAAATTTCAAGTGTTTAGTATGTTTTCATGTCTTTGGAAATAATCATATTGATGATATTCTTAGAACAACACATATTCATTCAGTCCACAGTTCATTGTTAAATCTTAGTTATATGTAGGTGAGTATTTTATTAAAATATTTGTGTATTGCTTGATTTGATTTGATTTTTATAACGCTTTATAGCAACGCGAGGACTGTTGGTGACGGATCTCGTAATTCTGAACCTCGACCAAGTGACGAGAATGACACTGAGCTGGTAACCCCTTCTGTAACCCCTTAACTTGTTTGCCCGTGCACCGTACAGGCCACAGAAAGTTGGCCCCAAACGGTTTGCCCATACGCTGTACGGGCACTGATATTTTATTTTTTCTATCTTTGGTTTGCACATATTTTTAATTCTTATGGAAAGATTACTAGTTCTAATGCTTTTAAGAGATGCAGTTTGTCCATGGTACTGAAATACTTCTCATCCGAGATTTTCTCTGTGGTGAAGGTGGGAATTTTTCATTAAAAGCAAGAATTTAGATTCTTGAAAATATTCGATAAAGAACAGGGATTAGTAAGGAAATGTGCAATTTGTTGCTTGAGAAGAAATGAATATGGAAAGATAATCCGAAGAAGCTGATATTATCACTGTCCCGATTGCACAACGTAAGACTTAATATTATACCAAGATTCAAATTGAGTGTGCCTATATACATCCATACACACACAAAATCATCAAACTTTTGAAAAAAAAAAGTTACAAACAGGAATTTTTTTTATAAATATGAGAGAAATTCTTTTAAGATGTAGGAAACATTCTTCATAGCATGTAGAGTGTGCTTATAAAAAGCAAACATTTAGGGTTTTTTGTGTTCCCCAGTTATAAAATAAGAAATAGTGTGTGAAAACTTTAAAATTGAAAATTAAAATAAAATTCTTCCCTTTTCGCATTCTGTGAAGTATTATACTTAATGATATGCAATAAAAAAGTGAGCCCTCTTTTGGCACATTTTGGGCAAAAAAATCGACTGCTTAAGGTCGAACACGTTGAAAATGACGAAATTCGGTCAAGACAGATATTTTTGTGTTCTCTTTTATCGAATAGAGTCATCTTTTGGCTTTACAAAACATATTTTGTTTTGTTTCTACTATACCAAGAGGCCAAGCTACAATCAATTTTATTAAGTTAGAAAAACCGGAAGTGGGTCTTTGATCTACCAGAAGTGGGCATTTAAATTACTCGAAATCTATCATGGCGAGTCTGATTACTCAAAATATTACAAATGTATTTCTATAAAACTTTTGAACCTGATTTTATGCTATTTTCTAGAGAATGTACTAAAATATTGCTTATTGTATGAATATTTTTTGAGTTAGGGCTTGTTATTTAAATAATGGTCTCATAAAGAATGTGATTTTTCTTATAACGTTTACTCAATCAACTCTAAAATTGTCAAATTTTAATAAAACATTAAAATTTTAGTACATTCTCTAGATAAATGCTTCTAGATTGTTTTGGTAATACTTTTACTAAAATATAAGTTTTTTTCTTTAATTGCTTTGAAGTTTTACAAAAATGTTGCTAAAATTTCACTTATAATTGTGATTTCTGTGCAATTCAGGCAATTTACTTTAAATATTGCTAATTAAATATTAGTATTTATTGATATTGAGTCCTAAAAAAGCGCCTTTATAATGTTTAAATATGTTATTTTGTTAAAAAATGCTCCGAATGGATACCTTAAGGGGTTAAACTTCAAAATCATGTCGACTGAGAACCTTGGGTTTCGATAGATTCAGTGTGCATCAATTCCGTTAAACGACAGTCCTTAGTGGTATCAGGACTCGGACACATCCTAAAGCACTAGAGCTGGAGGTTGTAATTTCGTATCAAGTTGGATAACGAGGACAATGCCAGAACTGATGTCTCATCCCCTTTTCTTCTCCCTTCTTCGTTATGATTTGGCTTCAAAATTTATCTCATTATTCACTCGATGTCATTTGTTGTAGGGTTTGCAATCCCGTGTTATATTTCCAATCCCGGGATTTCAGGATTATATTATCCAAATCCCGGGATCTGTCCCGGGAGTAGGATTGAATTATTTATGAAAGTTACTTACGAATTAGCATAGTTGAAATCACATATTACAATTGAAAACATTGTAAAAAAATTAGTTTAATATTATTATTTATTGAAACAAATAAAAATAAAAATTCATCATAAAAATTAACAATAAATGGTACATAAGGAAATTAATAAAATGCATTTTTACATTTTTCGTGTTTCTTTAAATAAGCGTTTAATAAGCGTCCATAATTTCATCGTTAAAACAGCTTCTTATTTTTGTTACAAATTGTCCTGCCGATGAAAATGCTCGTTCAGTATCTCCACTAGTAGGCTTTATCGTTATTAGATAGAAGTATAGTCTTTTCAAGTAGTCACCACTCCTCCTTCCATTTTCAAAAATTTTTGAATTTTTGATGACAGTGTCTCAAATCTAATAGGTTGCACTCGCGCGTGCATATCTTTCTTGGATACCTTAATCTAAATAGTTTTTGTGTATAAATTTGTGAGAGGTTAGCACCTCTCTCTTGGGCACCTAGATATGTAAGAGATAGAGAAGAAACGCTCGACATGATCCAATCAATCTATTTATTTATCACTCAATGAAAAGACACAAATCCAATTAATTATAGTAAGAGAATGTCTCGATGCTAACCACGAAAGTGAAACAACGACGGTAATACACGAACGATTACGAGACTATCAAACTCGATCCTTACTTTATAAAGGATCTGACCCATCATCCCGATTTAATCTAATATCAATTTATTCTCAGTAAACAATCGTCACTTTAAAACTTTCTCCTATTTAATTCTTAACCACAATAATTCAAATATGGTACCTTCAGTAACGATCTCACCGGAATCGGGTTTATTTCCTCTCCTACTCTCTATTCTAGCTAGAAAACTTCGACTATATATTGTAAGTTCATTTGAATATCACGATTTTCTTCTTCCGAAGGGTTGGTTGTGAATAACGCGAATTGATAGCCCGAAGATTTCCCAAGAGGATTAGTTAAAGGATCGCGGATAGATCCGTCACAAATTGATTCAGTTATATAATCAGGATGTGAATAAAATTCAGACAAAAATTAAATCCCGGGATTTCGGGATCTGAAGAAACTCCGAGATCCCGGGGTTACAAATCCTAATTTGTTGTAATCAGTGGTTGAATCATCGATCCTGTATTATACAGTTGGTGTCTTCAAACGACGGGCTTTGTAGAATGAAGATTCCAATGCACGGCTTGATTAAAACGCCGTCAATGATGAGCTTGCTGCCGTGCCCACTCGATTACCTCTAACACTGTTTCCCTATTATATCAATATATTAAAATAATTTCATCGTTGACACTTTTGTTATTATAAGTGAACCTTCCATGAATATGGGATGGTTCATTATCAAAAGATCTTAGTTTAATTAATTAATTAATGTGACTTTTTTATCGATTTGAAATTAATTTTTTTATATAGTTTTTGCTCTTATTACTCCTTATTTACTACTTATTTACTCTTAAGTTTATAGCACATCATTTCATCCAACTTTATTTTTCTTTTTATATATAATACTAGCTGGTATACTCGTTCTTTGCACGGGTGAACTGAAAAATTAAACAACACAGATTGAAGGATAAAGAAGTTTTAAATGAGTTAATTTTACGTGAATTGCAAATTAAACAAAAAAAAGCTTTTTGCATATCTCAGCTAAACAAAAAAAAAAGAGAGAGAGAAATAAAACACCTTTGTTAAATTTTAAGTATGTAGATCTAATATAGCTGATAAAAAGGATTTTTTTTTTATTTTTAACTCCCCGTAACACTCTTGATGGTCGATTTTTTAAAATACCTTCCTAAGCTGAACTCTGCTCAGCAAAAGTAACACATTGTTAAAAGTTTTGTGTAATGAACGCTTAAAATACTGTATATAATTTTTATCTCAAAGTATAATACATTAATATTACTTTCTGTAGTATTTATTTTATGTTAAAATTATAATATTCGCAAGCAACGCCGTTTCTTAAATTATAATGACGATTCAATGAAAAACATAGCGAAATGTTAACGATAGAGTCAAGTTGGCAAATGCCTAGCTACTTTCATAACTCGAGCTTTATTAGAGCTTTGTAAGACCCGCCGTGTAGGGGCACGACGCACGTTAATACTTTATCCACCGCATTAAGGTTTACTGCAGTTTTTTTCATACAATATATTTTTTTGGATCACTGCATTTAAAATTAAGGGATATACATAAACAAAATACTCCACTTTGGAAAATTTAATCCGTTAGAGCTAATAAATTAATTAAAGATATTCCACTGTAAAATTAATTATATATACCGTTCACTTAAAATAAGTAGTCAAATCATTTTCTAAGGTCTTCATTAACATACGAAAACATAAGACACTTAAATTTTGACAAACTATTTTTTCCGCTAAAATACTCATCATGGAACCCGTGCTGCCATATATCTTCGAAGAGTGGATTTCAAAGAATATTCCTGCTAAGTATTGGTAGAATATTCTTTCTAAGTTGGTGTGGTGGTTAGGAGAAGAGGGTGCTAACTCAAGTGTCGTCCACGTCACTTGACCATGGTTCAAGATTGCGTGATCTGTTGCCAAAAGCCCTCATGTAGCTGAACAGTGCGAAATTAATATTCACTCACTCTCACACTCCAAAAAATACGGTACAGTAGTTATTGCGTTTTTAAGTGTAAAAATAATTATATCTGCCTATTCAATTAAAATTATAGCGTTATAATTAACTACTAATCACAAACAAATTTGAAAATATGTCCAAATGATGCAGTGTGAAAGAGAAAGTTTATTTACTTTAAGTATCAGAACTGATAAAAGCATTTATTTGGAAAAAAGATCAATTTCTTACTACCAAATGTGCACAATAAAATCATAAAAAAAACATTAAAATAAAGAGAGATTTATAACAACATCTCCTTCAAAACTTAGTTTTATTCTGAAATAAAAAAAAATAGGCAGTATGCTGATCTCAAAGGAATTCATTAATTAGAGGAATTAATTAGAAGCGAGCACCTTGCGTAGCTAAAACAAAAAAGGTTTTTCCACAAACGAAAGATAGATATATGCTGTGGTGGGCTTTTTTGCAGCGCACGGCAGAATTGCTTGTAGATGGCAGAATTTTTTCCTACTTGCTTGACAAATATCGTTATATTTTGGACACTTCATACAATATCTTTATAAATTATAGTTTATGCTATAAATTATAGCATATGTGCTATTCTGATGTATAAGCTATATTACTGTAAAGTTTCATTAAAATCCATTCAGTTGTTTTTTGCGTGAAAGACCCACAAACATCCTCACAAACTTTCGCATTTATAATATATATTAGATTTATTCTCTAGGTAAAATATCATTAGTACAATAAGAGTCGCAGATTAAACCAGTCTAGGATAAAAGAAAGACGAATTTTTGTTGCGATGCCTGGAGAGCTATTTAATGAAAGATTCGGTTGCGGCGCCGAGAGTACCAGCGAAATGATTGTTATTGAAAAAGATAAGCAACACACACTTTTTTGCTATATTTTTTTCAAAATTTAAATTATAAATTAGGATTTCGGGGATATCCACTGAAATCAGGATATGAATCAAATTTATAAACTATGATTTATTCATGATATTTAATAAGTAAAACAATAATTATTATTCTTTTAGATAATTTAGAATATAAGGAAGGCAAACAGTGGCCTTATAAAACAACAGCGAAATGTTTTGGCTGCATTTACGATAAACAAAGTAAGTTTAAAATTACTCAGAACTTCACTATACGCAGTGCAATTAAGGTATCCGACTACGTTCGGAAACGTGATTTTAAAAAAGCATATAAATGGATAATTTTCATGATATTTAGTGTCACTCAGATTAGAATACCTGTATAAAATTGTTTTAAGGACATTTTGACAAAAAAATTATTTAAATACAATATTTCGGCAAAAAGTTAACTTAGAATAACCTTTTTTCAAAATGTTCTCCTTTTGTGAAAAATGGTTCTACTGTAATAATATTTTGCCTGTATATAGCTCAGATCTCTGTACAGAGGTTCAACTATGAGTTTTGAAAAATTCGCATTATTTTCAGAGTTACAACCAATTGAAATAATTATCGGGTTTTTTTTCTTAAAATTTCTTCCCTCTGTTGTCGTAAAACATGGATAAATCCGCTTCTAAGTTATATATTTCAAAAATTCTAGTTGAGCCTCTGTACAGAGGTCGGAGCTATATACAGGTAAAATATTATTATAATAGAAGCATTTTTCACAAAAGGAGAATATTTTGAAAATGGGTCATTCTATGTTCATTTTTTGTCAAAATATTGTACTTAAATAATTTTTTATTGTAATACTATTCTTAAAACATTTTTATATACATTTTCTAATCTAAGTGACACTAAATATCATAAACATTATCCGTTTATACGCTTTTGCAAAATCACGATTCCGAAAGTAATCGGATAACAGGAGAAAATTCAATTTGTTTCAGGAAATTTCGTTGCATATCACTAGGAAATTCAAAGTTTAATCAATAGAACGACCTAAAATTTAGTAAAGAATAACAAAGACAATTTTTTTACTTAGTAAAAAAACATAGCAATACTAATAATATTACATAAAAAAATTAGAACAATATTTAAAATATTTATTCAAAAAGGGCCTATTTTTCCCTTTATGAAAAGCCAACTGAAATTTCAGAAAATATCCTAGTTTCCAAAATCTAAGTCAGTCTTTAATTGCTACCCTTATGAATAATAAAAAAAAAAATCTGCCGTTTGATAGTTTATTAGCATTGCATTTTGAAGCCACATTAAGACTATTGGTGAGGGATCTTATAATTTTTCATTAGGGTCAAATGACGAGGACGACACCAACTTTCTAAATTTTCACACAACGCGAACGTAAGGACTTTGAGCCTCGACTGATTTAACCTGTATCATGCCTCTACACGGCTGGTCTCACTAGGATAACCCCATGATTCGAGAGACATAACGCCGGCCACGAGTTTGTGGCCATGGACACTTGGCTACTGCGGTCAGAAGATTATTTTGCTGAAGTAGAGTGTGAGTGACAGCTATATTGAAGATACACTATAAATCTATATGAGGGATGTAGGAGGTGGAACTCGTAATTTTGAACCATGGTCAAGTAACGCGGAGACATCTGAGCATACCCCCTCCTAGCTTCCACACCACCCCACCCCAGCGGGAGGACGTCTGAGTCTGGACAGACTAAAAGTGCATTAGCCCTCTCTACACGGGGTGGGTCTTCAGTGATATTAGGCTCGAACTCATGACACGCTACCCACCGTCCGTGACCTTGACATCTAGGTTACCGCGGCTCATTGAAGTAGAGACAAAGGAGGAACAAAAAGCGACATTCCTATGGATAAGACATTTAAATCAAAAACACATCAAAACAAAGGCATACATTTCCTACAATGATTTGTTGGAAATGGAGAGTTGTATACTTTTTTTCTATTCCACATATTAATTATTCAAAAAAAACCCTCAATACATAACTTAAGTAATTTTCCAATACATTCCAAGAATATTACTTAAACCGGTACTTCTCAAATTTTCAATATTTGGGATCCGATTTTTAATCATGCATTTTATCGCTCCACACAATAACAATCTCTCCACACAATAACAATCTCTCCACACAATAACAATCTATTGCATACAATAAGAATGTACTTTGTCGTAAAGCTACAATACGACCTTGATTAGAAATCGTACAAATCATCAAGCTTAGTATTAAATTTTGTATGCGTTACTTTTAAGTAATAGATATTTTAAGTAATATGATAAGTAATATGTTACTTTTCTTTACTAATTTTTAAATTAGATAGGTTTTATTAAATATGCAACGTATTTTTAATTTTTTTTATCTCAGAATTTATTTTGTTTTGCTTCCTTTCATTGAATTAATATTTTTTTAAAAATATTTTATTTTCGACTTTGCGATATGCTTGGACCCCCTTATGGTTATTACGCCCCCTGGGGTGGGATGCCACAGTTTGAGAATCACTGACTTAAACCACTTATAAAAAATGATTTGTACAACAATAAATAAATAATGGAATTGAATTCCTCGAGATTGAACGAACAGGAAAATCAACCAAGTATTGAAATATTTAAATTTATACATTTCTCAGATAGAATTTCAGAATTGTAATCTGTGTGTGGTTTTAAAATGTTTTAATTATTTTTCACCAAATGTTCGTAATTAATTTCTCTATAGATATAAAAGAAAAATAGATAGATCTACAGTTAGAAGAATGTATAATTTTTTAAAGAAAAAAAATACAGGACAAAAATTTTTAAAACGAGAAGTTTTCT
Organism: Trichonephila clavipes; assembly: GCA_019973935.1. Classification (NCBI taxonomy): domain Eukaryota; kingdom Metazoa; phylum Arthropoda; class Arachnida; order Araneae; family Nephilidae; genus Trichonephila; species Trichonephila clavipes. The sequence goes on along the minus strand of BMAU01019482.1, from coordinate 725,547 downwards.
TCTATCTCCTATTTTCTGCATAGGATATAAGCTATGAATTAAATGACAGAATATTCTGATTTCCTATAATACGCACGTATTGAAACCTCAAATTTGAAATAATATTTTTAAAAAATTAAAAGTCTTTTTTTAAAAAAAAAAAAAATTCTCGTGATTCCATTTACAGTAACCATTTGTTCAGTATCCTCTTTTAAAACAGGAGTTTCTACGTTTATGTAGGCTACCTCCCTATTGACACGCGAAGGTGAAAATTTCATAAATAGCTGTAAAATAAATTTAAATATGTGAAATGCTAAACTTTCTTTTATTCCTGACCTTTCTTTCAACTACTGTTTATAAATCAAATCAAGCGCTACTGTAAAGAATGATATATAATTTTTCTTTAAGGTAGAATCAAGCGCACAATATATTTCTAATCAGACAAGGAAATTCGATTTTCGGACACACACACAGTTACATTTTCAAATAAATAGTAAACAAAGTTTTTTGAAAAAATTCAACTAAATAAGTACAGATTCAACAGAAACCAGATAACATATTTCATTGATTTTTTTTAACTTGTACTTGTAGCTTCTTTTTATGCTATTATGTCAAAATTTTCAGGATCCTACAAAGCATTGCTTAACCTTATATCACTGCTCTAAATCAGTGTCAGCCTTAGAAATCATAATAGTTATCCATTTTAGTCGAATGACTCTGTGACGGGCTCGCACGTCTTTTCTTTAACATGTACTTTGGGTTCTCTGGGGCCAGAATATATATATATATATGTCATGATTTTGCAGACAAAATCAGATTAAAGTTTAAAAAGGAAGGTCTTATTCGATCATTGGTACATCTGTTCTGACGCTAAAAGCAGGGAGGAAAAAGCACGCCATGGTGGGGGTTTCACGTGAATAACACGTGAAAAACATCTGGTAAGTGTCGCTGCTTTGAAGATGGTGCTTGCAAGTTAATGCTGACATATGTTGACTATTAAATCTAACGATCTAGAATTAGACATGTTTATTGGCTAGGCCATATGATCGGAAGACATAAATGGGCGATTAGTTTGATACTTGAATATGAGAACGGAGAAAGATATAGTCAAATGTTAGATAGGGAATTTAATTTTTAATCTAATTAAATTATCTTTACATTTGCCCCCCAATTTTAAAAGGGAGTCATGGCGTGGTTTTTTCTCTCTTTACAAACTTAATCAATTTTCAACAAACACAAAACAATACATAGTTATTTAGAAAGACATATTAAACACAGTAGAAAATTTTAAGCACTAGTAATTCTAAAATCAAAAAGCAATACAATAAACAAAACTATAACAACAAACACAGTAATGACAATTAATTGATAAACATGAATTTCCATACATATAATTGAAGATTAGCTTGTTCAAATCTATTCGACATCTAGAATAAGAGCTCGCGCGTTTCCTCCTATTCCTTCATAATAATAGATTCGTATTATAGCTGGTAGATATTTTCAAAAAAATTATGTTGGAAAATAATATATCAAACAATAAGATAGTAAATATAAAACTACATGAAATCATACAAATGTTAAAATAATAATTTTGTATAAAAATCTACTCTGGCGCCATCGTAGTGATACCTTATATTGTGTTACACACATTTTGCATATATGAAATACATTTTTTAAAAAGATAAAAAAAATATAGACACTAATAAAATGAAATTATTAATAATATGAAAACGGTGTATAACACACAATTTCTATTCACTATCCAACACAATAAACAATGTTTTATTTCATATGCGTTATAAAATATAAAATTTATAAGAATATAAGAGCTCTTTTTTATTATTTTGAGTCGGAAAAGTGGACTCACTTCAATACTAACTTTTAGTATGTATGAAATTTTTCTCCATATTCACTGTAACTTAACAATATCGCATACAATATTTTGAATCTTTCCGTCACCTTCTAAAAATTCGTTTCATAGACAAAAATTCTTGAGTTTCTCTTACATCACACATTCACTAATATAAACTGTATCACCTTACTTAATTTTGAACACATCTCTCTGAGAAATCTGGGTTATCAACTCACAGATGTTCAGGGATGCTGATAAGAAACAATGAGAGGTGTACATATCAAACTAAACAAGTTTGTCCTCTTAATGTTTCGAGACATATACAAAATTATAATGATTGTATTCTCCCTTATCCACTGTATATTATCCAAAAATAAGCTTCAAGTTATTAAATTAATTTCAATTTAAGATAAGGAAAAATTCGAGAAATAGTGAATCCTGATATATGGCCAGTATATCAAAACACACAATTTCAAAATAAAAAAAATTAAATGACATGCAATAAGATTACTGCTGAATAAAATAATTAACAAAACAATTGAATTCAATGGAGAAAAAAGAATACAACTTGACTTTACTTTTGTTTCTTATAACAATCAATATCTCTAGTATTAGTTCTCTCATTAGTCATTTTTCTAAAAACTTAATTTATATCTTTCACTTTAAAACACCAATTTCTATCATAACTCTTAACTCATTCGACATCTTAAGATAAAATTATGAGAAGTATATTAAATTTCTCAAAATTTTGTATGACTAAACCTATATACTTTGTTTTCTCAATTAAAATATAAAGAAAATATCTCATTTATAACACAACTGTATTATAAAAATTAAATACCATATCATATCATAGATTATTCTTTTTCGCCGAAAAGTCTTGTTAAGCAGAACTCAGTTATTTCTGTATTACGTAAGATGTTTCTTTTAGTTATTATCTTCTCCTCTCTCTCATTATTAGGGGTATTTTGTTGAATGTAATTTAACTGAAAATTTTCAGATGGATGAAAATGTCTTAAACGAACTGAATGAACCAATTCAGTGTCAGTTTTATTAAGGGCATTGGGTCTATCAATTTCAAATAATACATCAGAACATTTTCTTAAAACGGTATAAGAGCCTGAATAAGGGGGACTTAATTTCCTTGTATTGGGGTATTGAAATTCCTCATACATTACTAAGTCACCAACCTTGAAATCAGCTTCCTGAAATTTTTTATCATATCTAATCTTATTTATTTTATAATATTGTTATGTTCTTTCTTTGTCTAATTTTCTTGCTTCTTCTAAGGGAGGATATATCTCATTATCTTTTAGCGAAATTTCGAAAGGTAAATTATTATACATTAAGTAGGTTGGTGGGAAACCTGTTATTGTATGTGGAGTTTGATTATACTGATGGGTTACTTTTTCTAGAATTTTTGTCCATGGGACTTTATTTGAACTATTACTAATTTCACATTTTAAGCGGGTAATGATGGTTTGATTTACACACGTTCAACCTTTCCATTGGTTTGTGGTCTGTGAGAAGTAGTTAATAATTGAGTGACATTATTATGTTTTAAAAATGCTTAAATTTTGAAGAGGTAAACGCAGTATTTATATCACTTAAAATTTTTTCCGGTATGTGATTCTGAAAGATTTGTCTTAAACAATTTATGTAAGTATCTGTTGTTGCATTTTTTGATGGGAAAGTCCAAATGTACCTACTTGCATGATCAATAATAATGTGTAAATATTTTTTAACAGAGTTGTAATAATTTAAACCACCTACACTATCTATCGATAAAAATTCAAAGGGTTTTTCACAAAGGGGAAGTAAGTGATTGCATCAGTCCGTATTTTCTCTGATGTGACTTCTTATTTATTTGACAAGTTTCACAGTGTTTCACATAATTTCGTATATCAGTAATAATGTTTACCCAATAATATTGTGGTGATATTAATTTTAACATGGTAGCTACACCAGGGTGGCCAAATTTTTTATGAGTTGTTTCCATTAAGTTCACTCTTAGAGCTTTGGGTACAATTATTTTAGTTAAACCTTGTCTTTTAACTACAAAAACACCATCTCTCTTAAAACATTTAGGAGCTGATGTATTTTCTATATTTTTAAAATGACTTATTTCATTGATATCTAATAAAGGTTCTGGGGGTGTATTAATTATATGATAAGCAATAGGATTTCTTGTTAACATATCAGCTTCAACATTAGTGCTACCTTTCTTATATTTTATATCAAAATCATACATAGAAACTTTTAAAGACAATCTAAAAAGTCTACCCGTGGGATTTTTGAAATTTTTAAGCCAAACTAATGCATTATGATCGGTATGAACTGTGAAATGAGATCCATGAAGATAGCAATGGAATTTATCTAAACTATCAATTATAGCTAAGCATTCTAATTCAGTTATTGTATAATTAATTTCATAATTTCTCAGTCGTCTCGAGTGGAATGCAATCGGATGTTGATTTCCATTGGGTTTTTGTTGTTTGAGGATACATGAGATTGCAGTTTTCGATGCATCTACATAAAGATGACAGGGATAATTTGGATTGAATATAGCTAAAATGGGCTTTGAAATAAGGCTGTCTTTAAGTTTTTGAAAAGATTGTTGACATTCTGGGGTCCAATTCCAATTTTGATTCTTTTTAAGAAGATTATTTAAGGGCACTCTTAGTTTTGCATATTAAGGAATGAATTTATAATAGACATTAATACTAACAAGAAATCTTTGTAAATCCTTTACATTTCTAGGGGGTAAAAGTTTTTAATTATTTCGACATTTGTATTATTTGGAGTGTATGACCCTTGTTTTATTTCATATCCTAAGAAATCAATTGTATCTTTGCCAAATTTACACTTTGAGAATTTTAATTTTATATTTTCTATTCCACAAATTTTAAAAATTTCCTCTAAATGTTTTGCATGTTCTTCAATTGTGTGTGATTCCGAAAATACTATTATATCGTCAAAATAATTTAATGCAAATTTTATTTGGTACTTATTTAAAATCTGTCTAATAGTTCTTTGAAATATAGCTGGAGAATTTTTATATCCAAAAGGCAAACGATTAAATTGAAAAAGACCGTAATTTGATGTAAATGCAAGTTTTTCAGATTCATTATCATCTAATTTAATGTGCCAGTAACCACTACATAGGTCGATGGTTGAGAAAATTTTACATGTGTTAATTTGTCTAATACTGCATCTATTCGGGGAATTGGCTCTGCATCTAATTTTGTGATAGCATTTAGCTTTCTGTAATCGATACATAATCGTGTACGAGCATTATCCTCTTTTTTAAAAGCCAATGTTATTGGGGCAGCGTAAGAACTATAAGATGGTTTTATTATTCCTGCTTTCAATAATGCATCTAATTGCTTTTTATTTCCGTATCATCTTTAAAAGATGTCCTATATGGTCGATTTACAATGGGTAATTCTGAGGTAAGTATTATTTTAGGAGAATTACATTTTAACTCGCCCACATCAAACTTATTTTTAGCAAAGACATGTTTATATTTATCAATAATCATATTAATAATATCATAATCACTATTAGGAGTTATTTCTATATTAAACACATTATCAGTTTTCTTAGTGATAATTTTATTATTACTAAATTTAAGAGTTTCATTTTCTTTAATATTTTTCTTAGATTCATAATTTTTTAAAATTGGTTTTCCTCTTTGAAAAATTTTATAATCACTAAAATTAATATTTAATTCAAAATACTCATAGTTTTATTAGAAATTATTAAATATTTTAGTTCTACATTTACTATGAAGAATTTAATATTTTCAATAATTTCTCCTATTTTCAATTGTAAAGTAATTGCCTCACTCACCTCAATTTCTCCATTGATGGTGGCAATTTTTGTTTTGATATACTCTACATTGTGGTATCCCTTGATTTGTGATATTATATTTTTTGGAATAATATTGACACTCTCTCTCTCTCTTGATCCTGTATCCAAGAGGACACCAACTTGTTTGAAGTTGATTCTTCCTTGGATGATTATAACTTCTCCTGTTTCATGAGGTTGGAATACCGTATTATTGTTTTGTGTTCTTTGACGGGGGTTGAAAGTTGGAGCATTGGGTCGCAAAACTGTCGGTCGTTGTGGAAATCGTTGGTTTCTTGGATATAGGGTCGGCCGCTGATGAGAAAAGGACGGGTGATGATAAGAAGGTAATAGAAATTGAGGAGAGTATACATTGTATCTTGAACCGGTTATGGCATCCGGATATTGAGATTGATCATTTCTCCAATTCCATCCTCCATACTGTTGTCTAAAGACAAATTGATTCGTATGGTGAGGTATTCTTGTCACTGGATACTTTGGATATATAATTTCATTCCCATTTGATTTTGATTTTTCTTGGATATCTAAAAGTTTCATTTCTTCCTTCAGCTCCTCTATGTTGTTGCAGCTTCGTAACTGTAGTTCTATGGCTCTATTTTCTTTTAATCCTCTTATGATGTAATATTTTTCAGCTTCTTCCATGTTTATCCGGGATGCGATTTCTTTTACTCTGTAGAAATATTCTATGTGGGTCTCTTTTGAGGTTTTTTCTGTTTTAGATAATTGAAGATGAATCTCCGCTGGATTGACTTGTGTTCCGAATTCACGTATTAAATTATTTTTCAGTTCGTAAAAACTTTTAGGGATAGATTGTGATTGGAAGTAAGTATTCACAGCTCCGTCTACTAACTTAATTATAAATAGGATTTTCTGTTTCTCTGGTATATCGAAGGAATCGCACGTACTTTCAAAATTTCTAATGAACGTTTGGATGGGTATTTCCAGGTTATATTTTTGGAAAAAAGTCTGTAGATCTTCAAATCGAATATCATTTTTAATAATGATTATAGGTTGCTTTAACTTTTCTTCATCAGCATCTAAATTCTCTTCTTGCTTAATTTTATTTTCGTTCTTTCCTTCCATTTTTGAAGTATGATTTTCTGAAATCTTGTTAGGAAAAGAGGATGATTCTATTTCTTTGGCGGTAAGAGCGATGTTCTTTCGGGGATTCTTAGCGCGTTTCTTTTTCCGTACCATAGATTAATTCTGGTAACCTAACGTCCCCAGCTAACAAATGTAGAGTGCCGTCGAAGTTCCATAAAATTCTCCATATCAGTTATTACGTTCGTTGGTTTTAGTTTTTATATTAAATTATTTTATAAAAAAGATTAGTTTTTTACATTAAGATCGCAGACAAAGATCCTGCCGGCTTTAATTCTGTCATGATTTTGGAGACAAAATCAGATTAAAGTTTAAAAAGGAAGGTCTTTATTCGATCATTGGTACATCTGTTCTGACGCTAAAAGCAGGGAGGAAAAAGCACGCCATGGTGGGGGTTTCACGTGAATAACACGTGAAAAACATCTGGTAAGTGTCGCTGCTTTGAAGATGGTGCTTGCAAGTTAATGCTGACATATGTTGACTATTAAATCTAACGATCTAGAATTAGACATGTTTATTGGCTAGGCCATATGTTCGGAAGACATAAATGGGCGATTAGTTTGATACTTGAATATGAGAACGGAGAAAGATATAGTCAAGTGTTAGATAGGGAATTTAATTTTTAATCTAATTTAGTTATCCTTACATTTATATATATATATATATATATATATATATATATATATATATATATATATATATATATATATATATATATATATATATATATATATATATATATATATATATATATATAATTATATTTTTAAATTAGCCTGCTGGGTGCCATAGTTGGCTTGTCGCTGGCCTTGTATACCAAAGGTTGCGGGTTCGATCCCGACCCAAGTTGGTGGATGTTCATGATACAGAAAATCGACTGTGGTCATATCGCATGATTATGCGGTGGATGAAAGATCCCGTGAGTGCCGGTTTGACTTGAATGCTCTCGGCAATATAAATTCATGAGTACGGTTTCGCATCGCCAGAGCTCAGGCGCCGCCCTCTGGGGAGAAAACTGGGAGTCAAAATTACCTGCGGCGATTGGTATCCACCTTTATGGTGCCGCGCTAAAAAGAGATACCTGCGCCCCTGGGAATGTACTAGGTTTGCAATGATATAACACCAATCTGCAGCCCCATTCGTAATAAAAAAGCATATTTTAAATTTTTAAAAAAGCTTATTCCCCCCTTTTTAGTGATAACAAAATAAAAATTCATTTTGTATACGTTTTCAGTCTGTTGCACTCACGTCCTGATTTATTTATTATTTGAAATGTAGTACTCTCTCTCTCTCTCTCTGCTAACAAATTGTAAACGCGCGAAGATAACATGAAAAGGGCGTAGCCTATCTGCTAATTGGTATAGTCATCCAGATTGCATAAGATACTAGAGCAAAATTTCCTATTAACAGTCGGGAAATAACACTTTTAACATTGAAGTAAAATGCGTAAGCAATGGATTGCAATCAGAAGTAGCATACGCAATTGACTTTGACAAGGAAAGTGCTAATTGTAATTCTCTATCTCTCAGCAAATTCGTCATGGTAAAAAGGGGTTTTTTTTTTCCTCTCTTTTTTTTACATCTGTTTACAGTTTTGTTCATTCATAATTATAAAAGACTGTACATTTCATATTTAAATACATTTACAAAATATTTCAAAATCACATTTAAATAACACAAATATCAATATTTCATTAATTTAATTTTAGTATTAATACATATGTTAACATATATATATATATTTCTTAAAATTAATTAATATATATTTTCTTAATATATATTCCTTAAAATTAAAAATTGACAGCAATTACTTTAATTTTTGAGTAAAAAAAAAAATGAGAAATGTGCAGTTCATTATAAAATGAAAATGAACAGGAAAAAAAAAGTCGACGCAAGTTTTTGTCACAGAAGCATTTATCACGTATATACGAAATATATGTATATTCAAAGCATATAACTCGACAAAAATGCTTGAATATCTTAAGTCTAGGCTATAATTTCCTTACAAATAAGAACAAGTAGCTTGCATTTACAGCAGGTTATATGTTATTTAAAAAGTATATATATAATACTTAATTTTTATCTCATTATTATTATTTTTCTTCTTTTTTTGAGATTTTGACAAGAATAGTCGAGTTGCTAGTTTTAATTTGCTCTCTAACTGGGTTTTTTTTTAAGGAAAAGTTAAGTAAAACAAAGAAAAAAAAATGTCACAAAAAACTGTACATTTAATTTTTTTAAAAAAAAAAAGAGAGAGAGAAGGTTATAAGTTTGTGTGGAATCACTTTAAATGTATTTTGGTGGGGAAAATTAAATTTCATAGCTAATGTTATACAAGGAGGAAATGAAAGAAAAATTCATTAACCACAAGTGCTGCTTAAGGTATCCGACTACGTTCGGAACCGTGATTTTGCAAAAGCGCATAAATGGATAATTTTCATGATATTTAGTGTCACTCGGATTAGAATACATGCATAAAATTGTTTTAAGGACATTTTGACAAAAAAAAATTTATTTAAATATAATATTTTGGCAAAAAATTAACTTAGAATAATCTTTTTCCCAAATGTTCTTTTGTGAAAAATGGTTCTATTATAAGAATATTTTGCCTGTATATAGCTCAGACCTCTCTACTGAGGCTCAACTAGAATTTTTGAAAAATTCACATTATTTTCAGAGTTACCACCAATTGAAATAATTATTGACGTTTTTTTCTTAAAATTGCTCTCCTCTGTCGTTGTAAAATATGAATAAACCCACTTCTAAGTTATGTATTTCAAAAATTCTAGTTGAGCCTCTGAGCAGAGGTTTGAGCTATATACAAGCAAAATATTGTTACAATAGAAGCATTTTTCACAAAAGGAGAACATTTTGAAAAAAGGTTATTCTAAGTTAATTTTTTGCCAAAATATTGTATTTAAATAATTTTTTTGTCAAAGTGTCCTTAAAACAATTTTATGCATATATTCTAATCTAAGTGACACTAAATATCATGAAAACTATAGATTTATGCGCTTTTGCAAAATCACGGTACCGAACGTATAGTCGGATACCTTAAGAAACTTTTTCTTTATTAATAGTGAAATTACATCCTTTTTTAAATTGTTTTCGGCGATACAATTACAATAATTTATAAACAATGAAATTAGTTTGTCAAAATGTCACAGAAAATGACAGGGAAACTTAAACGAACGTAATTCAAATAGCAATAAATAAGGTAAATAGTGGTAGTATATCAAATTTGTAAAAGAAAAAGACGTACACATTTTTTTAAAGTCAATATTGATGACAAAATACTTTTTCTGACATGCTCCAAGCTTATAAATTAATTTTACATCAGAGTTTCTTTAAAATATTTCGTGTTTTAATTCAGACAGTAGTCTCAATAAAAAAGCAACTTTATTATGAATCATGAAGAAACTTTATTTACAACAAAATACAAATATTTACATACATCTTATAACTACAGCCACTTGTTACTGTGCAGACATTTACCAAACAGGTATTTGTGCATTAAGTTTATAAATATTGCTAAACATATAGCTAGTAGTTAAGTAAAACATGTTACATCCGCTTAAATTTGTCGCATTCAAAAACCTTCCAATTTAAATTGGAAGGCGGGAAATGTTCCCGGAATCAAAGATAAAAATAAAAACATGTCACACATACATATAAACACAACTAAAAGCAAAATTATAAAAAAACAAAAGTCATATAATGTACAGATATAAAAGCATTACAATTGCATTTTACATGTGAATGCAAGGATTCATTTTATATATCAAACAATGTATGACTTCCACAAACGCGAATAATAGAAAATGACACAAACGTAGTCTTAACTTTAAACTTTTACATTGAATTCATTTATTTTCAAAATTTAAAATATATATCAAGTTGTATCAATAAATGGTTACATAACATTCACAACTGAAGCTTATTAAGAACAAGGAATGAACTATTTTTCAGTGACCATTAATTAGCTTAGGATACAATTGTCTACATCAATAAGATTAGCAAATTGCATCAATACAGGTATTTTCCAAGAGAGCATTTTTTTTAAAAAAAATATGTTTATGATCCGAATATAAAACATTAGTTAAAATAATAATTTGATAAAATAAATTACTTCAACTCAACACAAAAAAACATAATTTTAACTACATATATCAGTTTCGTTAGTGCTTTTATAATTATATACACACACAAGTATATCCAAGACAAATCTAATTCGTAATTAATGTATCCAATTTCAATTAATGGCCACTAAAATAAAAAAAAAATCTTTCTTGTGTTTGTTCTAATTTTTCTTAAATCATAAGGTTTATAAAACAAGAATTAAACAAGCACAGTTCCCTTGTTTGGTAATAGCATTTTCCCCATTGCTGCTAATCCTTTATTGATATAAAATTGCAGTATAAAAGTTTATGATTATAAAAAATTCATTTTAAATGTAGCAACTGAATCATCACAGATTATAAATTTTCTTCTCTCATATAGTAAAGATTATATTGAAATATTTCTCACAAAAAATAAATTTTGATTCACAAATGTTTAGTAAAAATCTAAAAAATTTTATTACTTACGTAATTGCATAGTTAGTGTTTTCAATTGATTATTACTTCGACATATATGTATAAGTGCTCACTTATTACACAAGTAACAAAAATTGGCATTATTTTCTATATGTTTAAATATACTTATCAACATTCAATTGAAGTATCATATTTAAAGCACATTTCAATCGCAACACAGATGTGCTATTAACTTATCTGAATCAATTTAGGTCGGAAGCATTTTAAAACAAATTTTGAAAGCCCCAAAAAGAATTAGGATTGCATTAAATCATGTAACTCTAAATATAAAATGCTTTTCATTTTGGTGCAAAGAATTTCCTAATATATAGATTGGTAGTATTAATTTGAGGGGGGAGGGGTTTTATAATTAAATTCTCTTTTCACCAACATATATCAGTATGAATTTTAATAGCAGATCTTAAATATTTGTAGGACATGTAAATATCAAGCGCTTTATTCACACAAAAACGTTTTAAAATATAAAGAACCAAATATTCATAGTAATATAAAGATATTGTAATATATTTTATTAAGTTATTACCCAAGTAAGAGTATTCATGGAAAGTATTTTTAAAAACAACAAAAAAAAGTTTTATGATAGATTTTGTGATCTTTTCAAATAAGCACATCGTTATTAATCTATTAATAATAGAATTTTATATATATACAATGAGTATTTTCAAAATATACATACATTTTTCCCATTCTTTTTGAAATAGTTTAATGCTAGGTGCTCTGAAGCTCCTCTCACGAACTGCTGTTTGTGAAAAAAGTACCGTTATTTCTTGAGGGTTTAAAAAGAAGTTACCCAAAGAAAAATTAGTATTTGTAAATGCAACGAATAAACAACACAATCACTATTTCCTTATACTTTCCTCATCAACAGTTAGAAAACTGTACATTTCTACGCATTTTTAAAGACATAATGCTGAAGTATTGAATTATAATTATTAAAGGTACCCAATTTTATTTCACAGCCACAAAAATAACTCATCGCAGTGAATGGAGTTTGGGAATATATATTTACAAAGTACTTTGAAATGGCAAAATCTAATGTTATATTAAAATTAAAGTATTTAATCTTGCATATTTTTGCATATTAAAGTCTTAAAAGTGGTCAGCGTTGAAGATTTAAATTCTAATGCAAAAAAAAAGACAAAATAAATAACTCGCTTTTAAAAGTTCAAATTTTTCGCTATTTATCATTAGTTCCACTAATCCACAAATAACGTATCATAAATTTTTCCAAATAATGAAGGTAAAAACAACATTTTTAATTCGTTAAACTTAATTCAATGGAAGATATTTCTCTTTCAGCGATGTAAAATATTTCTCATGTTTTAAATATAGATCACAAATTCCACATACATGTTTTATTCTTAAAAAAGAATGATAATATCATCTCCGAATTCAAACCTATAAATCTATAATGATTTAAATATCTTTTTTTAGTATTTCTTTAGGAACATGTGCACGACAATACTGAAATTCTTAAGTGGGGATTCTCTCTCTTTTCTCTCTCTCCTCTCTCTCTCAGAAAACCTTTCAGGAAAGGTTTTACAAGGTCCTATGACACAAATTAAAGCAAGTTTATAACATGAGAAATATATATTGATTTTTATTTTTGCATTTTGTCTGAGTTCAAATATGTTTTCTTCTTCCATTCCAAATTCTCCAAATCCGAAACTTCTTTTTTCGATTAATGCTTTAAATAAATATTAAATACTCAGATCTTGCAATTTCCCTGTATCAAATTACTTTAAATTAATTTCATGTTTATTTTACACAGTTCTGAAATTTGCCTTTATAATCTAAATTTTTTCAAAACAAATGATAGTATAATAAAAATAGTTTGGAAAAAATATTAGGCATGTGTGGACCACAAATAATTCAAAACAGATAAGCAAATCTTACTTTTGAAAATTCTGAGAAGATTCTGTCCTTATTTGAAGATGTTCTGCTATAGATGAAGATAGTTTTAAATCCAAATTAGTTTGTTGAAATATTGACCAAAGTAAAATTTCACAACACTGAGTAAACAGAAGAGCAAAAAGATAGTCGAAAAGTTCCACAATTGATGCAGCAAATAATAATACATCCAGATTTTGGAAAAGTATTAAAACTGAATAAAAATAAAAAAAAATATATCAAAATATGTAATATAAAATACTAAATTAAAACCGCCACAAGCCTAAAATTATACACACGACATTAATTCGATTAAATAACCTCAGTTGTTTATTTAGAAGGTTAGTGAGGGTATGAAAAAAATATTGCTTCAAATTTATCCTCAAACTAAAAGCTTGTAAGTCAGATTTCATAAGGAATGTGAATGATTTACTCTTTTCTCTAAAAATACTTTTTTAAAACAAATAATGCTCTTTTCTCTTAGTATTAATAATCCAATTTAAAACACAGATTTCTCTAAAAGAAAAGCATCAGTTAACATTAACAGTAACGAGAATTTGCGTTGCATTTGTTATTTATAAAAAGGAATAAGATGAAGCAGTACGCGAAAAAAAGAAAAATTATAAATCAAACAAGAGAACAATTAAGTTACCGGGTGTGGTAACTAAGTATCACAAATTCGCCAATTTTTAAACCTGTGGTAAAATAATACGACAACAAAAGAAAAAAATAAAAGCAGAATTTGAAAAAATACCAAGCTATTACTGTTCAAATCTATATTTTATAGAAACCATACGTACTTGCAATAGATTTCGTAAAGGGATGAGGAAAATCTCAATTAATATGCTTGAAAATATTAATATAAAATCTCTTACCTTTGCTATAAACGGTGTACTGAAACTAATTGAAAAGAAATATATTTTGAAATGATATTAGCACTCGTGTAGCTCTCCAAATAATTTTTGTAAAAAGTGTTTAACTTTGATGAGGTACTTGGCAGACATATTTTATACTAATTTATTATAAGGCATACACTAAGGTAAACTCGGATTGAGATGGCAAAAGTTACGATAAAAGTTATTAAAAGGGAAATATTTTAGGGAATAGGGAGAGGAAAAACATTGGAATCAAATGACCATGCTTTGATTATTAAGGAAACGTACGCATTGCTTAAACAATACAAAACAATAAATTTGGCTTTTAGTTGTTAAAATAGCTTCAAAGAATAGACCCCCCCAAAAAAACTCAGATTAATACAATATTAAAATGTCTCTGCTACTGATTACTATAAATTTAAAACAAAGAAAAGATGAAAATGACAATTTTATATTGTTCTACAAGGCACTGGTAATATTTCTTTTCGTTTGAAATGAATGTTCTCGCATCAGTGTTTCTTATTAATATTGCTACTTTATTTATGGATGAGTTACTGGCATTTCCTAATACTTTATGATTTATTATACTGACATCTAATAGAATATAAGTTTGATTGTTAATTTACTTAAGTACCACTTATATCATAGAAAGTGAAAATATCTTACAAGTTTTGATTATAGTTCATAAATACTCATTCGACTGTATTGGGTATATCAACTGCATATTTTCAAAAGACATTTCTTTGCAACTGATAGTCATACAAAAAGTCAAATATACATAACAGTAGTATTTCATACATCATGCAAAGAAATCTATACAAATAAATACATTTTGTTGACTAGAATAACCATTTAACATTTGATTAAGTTGACAGTTCTTCAAACATAAAACATAACACAAATAGCAATAAGTAGTGAGGTTTAAGTATTTCAAAGGTGAAGGTATTTTTTTTACAAGTAAATATACAAGTGTTAAAAAATATACTTACATAGGATACAAATTTTGTGACTACATTAAGTCAATGCATTTATTTGAAGACATAAAATATTGTTAGTGCTTTTATTTTTTAAATAACAATATCAATTTACACCACCAAGTTACATTACATATGATGGTTTACATAAACTTAAAAAAAGTGGCAGATTTGTTCATAACCATTATCTCCAGTATTCTTATGTATATTATTCACTTACAACTAAAGCATTTTAATCTTTTAAATTATATATGAAAAAAAGATGAAAAATACAAACAGAGAATATATATATATATATATATATATATATATATATATATATATATGTTTAGTATAGTATATAAAAAAACTAAACATATAAAAACGGTGAAAAAAATTATTGTAGTAACATGACATTGGTTTCAAACATTTAAATACAGCAAGCGTTAAACAAATACTTAAATAAATTTTAATATATATCTTAAATATAGATACAAAGATATATGAAAAAGAGAGAATCCAACTAACTCTTTCTTTATCCAAAGCAAAAAATAATAACGTGTATGACGACGTACTTTTCGTTTTACTATCTTGTGATGATTTCAATTCGCTACAGAATTTCAATGGAAGACATGACTTTCAATTACAAAATTATAAAAGAGTTATCAGAGAGGTTTTAAAACTTATTTCTCCAAAAAAAAAAAAAAGTAATGAAAAAGCTAAACACAACTTTAATGCAAGCTTAAAAAAATTCTTACAAAGGTAAGTTATCATTAGGAGTTTATGACATTCCAAAGGTAGGCAGATGATAAATTTTCTAAGAAAATACATCCAGTGCTCAAACTAGTATAAAATGAATAAATTATTTTACTCACTTTAAATTGTGCAAAAGTAAAGAGAGTCAGTTTACAATAATTTTTGTAAAGTGGAATTTTTTTTGAAGACTAATGGTCATATGATATATTAAAAATTCAGTTGCTTTATTAATATAGTTTAAATACAACCATGTATATTTTGCATGTCAATTGGTTGTCAAAAATTAAAATGCACTAAATTTTTCTAAAAAGTAAAATAAGTTTGAAAATATTGTAAGAAGTTAAGCCAATTAACTAATTTTACAAGCACGGATAATCACCTCATAAATTAAAAATGTATTCAGTATCAAAAGAACAATGAAATTATGCCGGAATTGCATAACTAGTTACAATAATGACTTTAAAAATTAAACATGTTAGCTTAATTTAATCAAAATCTCTGGCATGATCAGACAATTTTATGAATTCAAAATGATATGTGTATTAAGACTTATTTTCCAAACTGATATACAAAATCAGGAACACTTAAAAAAAATAATGTTTACTCCCCATATATTTTTATAAAATTCTTAATATAAACACTGTAAAAACAATATACGACTTCAAAGGAAAGTACTTTGAGATATATATATAAAAAAGCCGTGTCCTTTTAAAAAGGAATAAATATACTGCCTAATACAAAAAATGGGTATAAATAGTGGATTGATTACATTTGTTACACATAAACTCTCTGTATAGTTACCAAACTTACTCATTAATAAAATACCTAAATTTTATACAGAAAAAATACATTTCAGTTACGAATACTTGTTGAGAAAAAAAAAGAAAATTTCATTACATCAACAAGACTATATAAAGATACACTATTCATTTTAAAAACTTATAATTCATTCAGATGCTAGAATACACTTTAACTTAAACTACTTTGAACAAACCAACGAAATTTACAGAAAGCATTAGTAAGTGCAAATAAGTGTGCATTAAACTATTACCGAAAAATTTTGATTCATAATGATCACATAAATGAAATAATAACAGCTGTATTATAAAAAGTTACAATGTTTTTTAAAAGAAATAAGGAAAATTTACTGACCCTTAAGACTTTAAAAAGAAAAGTAAATGATATTAATACATATTTTCATTGCATACTGTAATATTTTTCAACATTTCCCTCAAACAAACTCATCTTGCAATAGACTGTAAATATATGTAAATCATTCTTCGCATTAATTAATAAAAGTTATTAACAAAATAAATTCGTAAAAGCAAATAGATTTTTAAAATTTAACGCTGTATTGAAAAAAATTAGTGTGATTCCCCCATTTTAAATTTTTTAAAAATTATATTTATGAAAAAAAAAATAATAATTACAAAGGAAATTAAACTAGGATAGAAAAATAACTACAAAAATACTTATTCCTCTTTAAAGATAAACTAAGAACTATTCACCTGATTATGTTGAAAAATAATTATTTATATACTTAGAGTCGGGCATTATATTTTTTGTATTTAACTATGATTAAATTTATTTAGATAAAAAATAAGACAAGTCCATATATGGCAGGTATTAAATTACAAAATGTACATTAGTATGCAATCCCTTGCAAAATTTGGTTGTAAAGATAGCTTTATGCATTTCAGTGGTGTATACAGACTACTTTTACGAGAAGGGTTTACATTTAAAAAACAAGTAGGCAAAAAAGTGCCACGGCTTAATTTTTGCGATAAAAATCAAAAACCTCTCGACGTAAGAGAGATTTGAACCCCCTGTGTGCGCCACTGATGCACTTACGTCCTATAAAACTCACTTTCAAATAATTAAAAATATTTAATTTTGGATAATTAAAAACAGCAGAAAATTAGAATTTGTAGATTCAAACAGAGAAAATTACAAAAAGTTTATTTAAAATCATCATTGAAAATATAAACTAGTGGAAAAAGTTTGTAAGACGCACAGTCAGTGCTGGTTTATCCATTGGTCGCTTGGGGTGGGCGTCCAGGAGCCCGGATAGGCTGGACTTACCAGGTTTTCTCGTAATAAATTTCGATCCACCAGTGCGAGGGGGGCCCGTAGATCTTTTGCGCCCAGGGCCCGAAATGAGCTTAAATCGGCACTGCGCACAGTGAGGAAATTTTGATTTTTCAAAGGCTGTATTTTTTTAAATTAATCGTTATTTACACAATATTAAAGGTAAGGATTTGAATAATTGAAAAATATGCTATAAAAGTGAGGCAAAGAAGCCATTAGATCAGCAGTTGTGTAGATATATTGTGTTTTTGAAAATTTAAAAGGAAACGAAATAACAAACACGCATGTAAGAAACAGTTGGCATGACAGATTTATCCTGGTGTAGAATATGTGTTGCTCGATTCAAAAGGGCATTTAATTTCGACTTTTTACAATAATTGGATGATGAAGAATGTTCAGGATTTTTGAAATGCAATTTTAAAAATCCAAATTTGTTCATAATTGTTGCATTCATTAAACATTGTCATAAAAACACTATATTTCTTACGCAGAAGATCATCGATAAATATTGAATCAAAAGTAAAAATAGATTTTCCTATACTATCATTAAAAATGTTTTGTTTTGAAAAAAAAAAAATTTAATTTTTAAAATATAGAACAAAAACTTCTCAATATTGTCATAGTAATTAAAAAAATTAGACTATATATCTCAATAGAACGGCAAGCTTCTAAAGTTTTAATTAATTATTATTTTTTACCTCTTTTTAACATTTGCTTTTCTCTTTTAAAGTCTTTTTCAAAATGTTTCGTATAAAGAAAAAATTAAACAATCAATTCATACCTCAAATATTTAAGTTATTCAGGCTTTTTTTTTAAAAAATATTATAACTAAAAATTCAGTACCAATTTTTTTTTAAACTGTTTGATGCAGATTTAAAACAGAAAATGGAATGTTAGAAAAAACTCAATTTTCTCTACTTTTTTCTGATATACCTCAGACAGCAACTGAAAAGGCATGTAAGAAAAATTATTCAGAACAAATATTAAAAGAAAATATAATAGAAAAATTTTAAAAAATAGTAGTATTTTAACACAGAAATTATTTTCTAAAAAGAATTATTGTAGTTGTTCAGAGTTTGAAGCAGATAAAGCCCAAGAAATATTAGAATACAACTACCTTTTATTGTGTTAGGTGTTGTGTATAAACACATTTAACTCAATAATTTTAATTAATTACTCAAAACTGTGAATTTTAAGATCATTTGATTCAAAATTTTTCCAGAAGCAATAATTTAATTATAGGAAGGTAATCAGTGGTGTTACGGAGGATATAAAAACCCCTTGTGAAGTCAGGTTTTGGGCCCCCGCGATGCGAGGGTGTACGTTACTCCTCTGAAGGTAACTCATGTATTGTACAAAAAATTTTAAACACAATTTGAATCAGTCAGTAGTAATAATAATTGTTGATAAAAAAAGAGAGAAAGTAGAGTAATATTTAATTAATTTTAAACTACCTCAATGAAACCTCATTGTAATTTGAGGTACGCTATTTTCTCACAAATTGAAGAAATAAGATTTTTTCTTAAAAAATAGGATAATTTTTCTTAAGCAATAATCTGCCACAGGCCCTGAAAAATAGTAACAATTATTTTTTATTCGAAGATGGAAACATTAGGAAGAGAGTGTAAATTTCCTCTGATAACACTCAGCAGAAAGATTTAAAAATACATATGTAATGTTAAACATGTAATACAAATATACAATTAATTAACATCGAAAAGGTATTAAATAATAATTCTATTTTTGCTTGTATGAAACGACCTGAATATCCTGTCAAATGTTTGATACGAATTTCAATGTAGCGGCTCTGTGCATAAGCATGTGCTGTTAAACTACACAAAAAGTTTGATAAATATTAATACAAGTAGTTCATTCTAACTAGAAATTTAAAAATCTCAAGTATAGTTAGTAAAAAATCATTTTACCTAGGTGTGGAAAATAACCACATATTTCACGATAACAATGCACAAATATGCAAATTTACAAATTGATGACATGAGTTATAAACACACAATAAAAACTAAATCAAGGTAACAAAACTTGGGATAGTTCAAGTAATGTATAACAAAATCCCAATGGCTAGATATACAACAAACATTTTGATTCAAGTAACATTGAGCTTCTCAAACAAATTAAGACGACTCATTAACAAGGCTAATTAGTCACATACAATATTAATATTGCACAGTTTATTTATTTTAAAAGAAGTAAAGCTTTAATATTGTTAATATTAGATTCTATACGAATTATCTTGAACAATTTAAACAGCCATATGCTTAAAATAAACCAGTTATACGAAAATATATAAAACTACATTTTCGATTTTTTTAAGTTTTAGTAAAAACATCAGAAAAAATTTTGCTAAAAAGAAAAGTAGATCACGGAATTAAAAAAAAAATTGATTACGTCTTGGAATGCTTTGCAAAATTTACCCATCTTCCTTCACAAGATTACTATCTTTATATAAATGCAGTCATAAATTCAAATAACATTTTTTGTTACCCTGAAACTCTTTCATTACACCGATTGGATTGTCTCCATCGTCCTACCTATCTTTGCATAGAAAATATATATCACATAACAATATGCTACACAACATTAGAAACTCGACCTCCACATAGTTAAAAAATAGCGAGGTTTTGTTATCCTGATTGCCACATTTTGTGAGGCCCATAAAGAAAACAGTCAAGAATTACATATTTTTTAAGAGTGAAATAAGAACTTCAAATAATTGGATCCTCTTTCACTGGAAGGACATGACCATTAGTAATAGGGTTATTAAAAGGAGCTTTAGCTTCAAAATTTTCAAGCAAACCTTTCTCAACAGCCCGAAACAAGAAACAATAATCATCCTGAAAAAAAAAGCAATTTTAACATTGATTTAAACATTTGTGTAATTTATAGATTTAATGTAGCAATTAAGCTTTGATTCATAGTATTCAAAAAGTAATGAGTAGTACAAAAACTCTACGTAAATTTGTCATAAAAAAAGAATTTCTGATGAATTTAATTTTTTATTTTAGAAAAGATAATAAATAGTTCAAAATATAATAAAATGGAATACTAGAATACGATATATATATATATATGTTTCCCTTTTTGTCTTGTAGGATATAACTCATTCTTTATTATAATATATACGTATAGATGCATGTATAACATTTCTTGATACAAATAACATTAAATAACTGTAATCTTTTATAACAATTTAAAATTTTAAATTAAGAAAAATACTGATTATTAATAAAAGTCTGGAGCTAAAAACATTCATTTAATCATTTAAGTACACATTTTTTATATATTTAACTGTTTGAAATTTGACTTAGAATTGCTTACATAATAAGTGTTGTGTGTGCGTTTACATTTTAAATTAGATTTTTACATTTATAAGCTACCAAGTGATCCCAAAATTACTAATTTTGATATTATTCAGCAAATCTAATTTTAATTTAAATTCCTTTTGTTTTATATAATTTTAAATTTCTATTTTTCGATAGAAATTTCTTATTGTTAAGTTAAAAGATTTTGTTAAAAAGGACACAAAAGTTTTCTTAACTTACTTTTGATTGCCAAATACCTGGTCGACGCATATGATATAGCTTTGAAAACATATAAATATCAATACAATTTTCGAATTCTACTTGCTTTTGAAGTGTACTTAGGCAACAAAACGTTGCAGCTTCTGTACCACCATATCTAAGAAATAAAAAAAATGTCTGATCATTACTGCATAAAACCATAAGACAATGCTTCCTATAAAGTAGAACTTTTAAGGCAAGGATATATATATATATATATCCTTGCCTTAAAAGTTCTACTTTATAGGATAGTTCTACTTATATATATAGTTCTACTTATAGTTCTACTTATAGTTCTACTTACTCTCTTTATAGTTCTACTTATATATATATATATATATATATATATATATATATATATATATATATATATATATATATATATATATATATATATATATATATATATATATATATATATATATATATATATCTTCATTATAATATAGATCAATTTTTAACATGTAGGAGTTTTTAAAAATTTTCATGGCTTTTTCAGTAATTAATATATTTCATTATTATAAGCATGTTATTTAAGAATAATAAATACGCAATCAAGAAGAGTTTCATACAAAATTTCAAGAAGTTTTTATATATTTAACTGTCACAATCGTAATAATTAAATTTCTATGAATCTAAGAAATCGGCTCAATATGCAGTGTATATATAATCCATACTATAAATTCACCAATTACATCTTGCAAATATAATCACAAATTTTCTAATTATTTGTTTTCACTATTATTACTTATTAGAATTTTTTTAAAAAAACTGAACCACATTAGTTCTAATAATTTTACAGGATTAGTATATATAATTTTGCTTCTTAAAATTTAAGAAATTAAAACTCTGTGTTTAGTTACAAACAATTTTATAAAAATGAAACCAAAACAAAAATCATTTACCTGTCAACGACCACCATTGGACCATTTTGATACTCTAAATGCCACTCTTGTACTAAGTGAATTAGATCATAAACACTACTCAAAGGTGAGCAGCATTCTGGCCATCCTGAGCACTCAATTATGCGGCATATTACTTCATAATCATCTTGAGTAGACTGCAATATAAAGTCACGAGTAACAAAGCACCCTTGACTACATTCCTCACTAAGTTTAACTTTGAATGTTCCATAATCGTTTTCTTTATCTTCATCCGGCCAGAAACATGGGTATTCCTAGAAATATAAGCAAGCATTAGTATTTTATTTACCATTAAAATCCCGTTACACTGTGTAACAGATTTTTATTTAGTACCTTCTCGTCCATGAAGGATAACAACACTATAGTTTGACAGTTGTGATCCCAAATCATTTGCCAAAAATCAGGTATAGTATCAAAAGTTGGATGTTGAGTAATGATGAACTCATTCAGTTTATTAAATCCCTAAAAGAAGCATAAAAATAAAGTGAGAGTACAAGGATATTATAACAAGGGTTATACACATATTAAATACTTAAACATAGTTATAATACTTACCTGAAAGAAACTAGCATTTATATAATCAGAACCATCTTTACCAGGCTTCGGAGTTATATGAACTCTGTAAGATTCCACCGGAATAATATTTATGTTGCGATTTTTGGCCCGATTACAAGGTTTAGTTGCAGATATTGTGCTAAAATCTTTAGCCTTGAAACTAGTCACAAGCTGAAATAAAAGTTCATATATCTTTAATATCTGCGTGATTTCTCTTTATTTACATTAGTAAATTTCTTTGAAAAAGAAAATCCAAATACGAACATAATATTAAAATTCCTTTTTGGAACAGTAATAGCTATATATCTATTTATATGAATATTATTCTGAATTGTTTATAGTGTAACACTAATTTAGTTAATAAGTATGATAAAATTAATACTAGTAATAAATTTAGGAGTTACTGTTTGGAAATCTTGTATATTAATTTTTTTGATACATACGCTTTACATGTATAATACGTTCGATGTCATTGGTTTCATATATAAATTTTTCTCAACTTACACCGTAATACTAATAATTACTCTACTACCTAACTGCGTGTTTTTTTTTTAATTTAAAACAGATTTTTTTAGTTTTAGTACCTACTATTGCTATTCTTTCGGGTTTTTTTTTTTAAATAATTTTATATTGCTTTCATATCTTCTAAGAAAAATATAATGTTGCTTTCTTTGAAAAATATTTATGAACAATTTATAATCCTTAAATACTATCCTGTGCTCTTTGTTATTTTGGACATTTTTTGGAGGATTATATATATATATATATATTTGTTACTTTTGGTAGCAGTTATATTTTTAAGGTAGTATTTTTGGTTGTCAGAGGGGCGAATTCGTCGGAGCAGGTTCCTGAGCTGAATATTTTCCTCCTGCTCGCAATAACCAAGTCAGCCATAACTTGAGCTCCAACTTGCCACGACTGACACAAAAATCCCCAACTCAAATAAATTTGCACTATCAAGCCTTCTCATTATTATTTACCTTTAATTATTTAATTTTTAATTTAATGCCTTCTTTATTTTCAAAGTAAAATTTTCTTTTAAATTCCTCAACACAAGTTAATTTTTATATTTAAATCTTAAATATCTTTTAACGTAGCACTGGAGCTAAGTGAAAGCTTTAACCAAGTAAACTCAAGACATTATGATTGGAGGTAAAGTTTCCTTCGGGAAACAGGAACTCGGAGAACTATTCAACCTGTAATAGTTTTGGTTGGATTCTGATTGTCCCCCGTGGCCGCGGTAGCCGAGTGGTCAAGGTATCGGATCGTGGCTGGCCTTGTCATGAGTTCGAGCCCAGTACCACTAAAGACCCGCCGTGTAGGGGAGCAATACATTTTAAATCTGTCGAGAGCTCAAAGTCCTCCCGTTGGTGTGGTGTGGTAGTTAGGAGAGGGGGATGCCAGCTCAGGTGTCGTCCAATTACGTGATCCATCGCCAAAAGCCCTCGTGCAGCTGAACAGTGCGACGCTAATATTCAGTCACTCCCTGATTGCCCCCTCCCTCTTGATTTGGCGACAAAATGAAATTGTAGTCAACTTGGCTAGATAAATGCTCCAAGTTGACAGCCCTTTTCCCACAGAATGAATGTAATCCTTTTACAGGCAGGTTTAACACCTATTAGTAAGTGGACTGGTTTTTGTAGTGGTCATTCTATTTACGGTCATTTCCAGCGGTTCTCAAAGTTTCCAGGAGCAACCTGTTTAATAGATTACGACTGTACAAAGTTATTCCACTAGCCTTTATTATTATTAAATGAAAAAGGTACGAAAGCTGTGCTTGAGTTCTGCATGAATGCTAATGTGAATTGCATCTAAGAATGAAAGTCCGGAAATTGTAGAAAAATTAGTTTAAATGAGCGAAAGTATACAATTCACGGCTTCTAATGACGACAAAGTAAGGGAGTGAATCATCATGCTGTGCGTACAATAGAAAATAACATGTCTAAATTTTTAATGTTGCCGCGCAAGCGATGGAGGCGCTTCTCTTCGGAGGCAGCGCAGCTCCGCTAGAGGAGAAAATTACGTGGTCCGTCGCCAAAAGCCCTCGTGTAGCTGAACAGTGCGACGTTAATATTAACTCAACTTAACTCAACTCAACTCAGCCGCGCAAGCGATTGTTCTACAGTAGAGTAACTTCACTAGACTCTAAAGCAGAACAACTTCTCTCAGTGGACTGTATAACCTCTATTTTCTCACAAAATATACTGCGGTTACACTGAAAAACAGCGTGGCTAACGCCTCCCCAAAAGTTGTTCTCTCCTTCTCTAATACTCTCATTCTCTTTGGTCAATGACCTCGCACTTCCTGCGGGTGGGGGGATTGTCCCTTGGAACCCTCCGCTTTGGAAAAGGGAGAGCGTTTGAAGTGTACATCTGCACTTGTTAGGACGCAAAGTTAGATTCGTGCTTTTTCTACGATTTAGTGCAACATAGTTGATTACGATTATATTAAATTACGTAAATATTCTTATTAATTACTTTCACGAAATCAACTTCATTTCTTTCATTTGTAGTAATGTTTTAGTCGATTTAGGGACCAAATTAATTATCTCTTTTTATTATTATGGTGAAACCACTATTTATGAAACGCTACTCATACTTCGAAACAACACGCTTTTGCTTTGAAACGCGCTGTCGGTGCGTTTTGGTGTATCAAAACATCAACTAGGATTTAACCGTATTTTTAAATTTTATTACGTAGTAAGTAGATTACTATTTTACACTATAGAGTTTATGGAGTTTCATATTTTTAGAAATAAGTTTTAATTGTTAGAATAAAAATGAAAACTGCATTTTCCCCCTTATTTCGGCAAAATAATATCAGTAAATAAAGGAGGAGAATGGTACCTTGAAATTATGATGAACCTTATAGTCTTTGTCCTAAGTCCAAGGATTAATTAAGGTGTAATTGCGGCTACCAATGTTCTGTACTGTCTGGCTATATTCTTACTTAATAGTTTTCCATTGAGTTAGATTTATAGTAATTTAGTAAATATATATATATATGGTGGGTGTTATATAATATATATATGTGTGTGTGTGTGTGTATATACATATATATACGTGTGCATATATACATATACTACATATATATATATATATATATATATATATATATATATATATATATACATATGTGTGTGTGTGGGTGTACATCTACTCTCGAAATTTTCATTATAACTAAAACAAAGATTTAGTGAAAATAATTGAAATGAAAAACGCACCATGATATTAAACTGACGAAAACTGATACTGTAACGAGTCTATCCGTGAACATCTCATTAATCCTCTTGGGGAAATTTACTTCTTTTTTATTCTATTAAAACCTCTCTCCCAAAGAAGACGCGATCTATGTAAATGAAGGCTTATATTTAAACAGTAACTTTTAGGTACGAGAGAGACAGAGGTTATGAGTTAGATGATAAAAGTTAGTGATAACGTAAGGTATTGGAAAGCTAGTCGAGGGTGAGACTCGACGAGTAATTACTTAATATTTAAGACTGATAATTGACGATTTAATCAATAAGATATATTTGAATAATAACGACCAGACGTCAAATAGTTGAGAAAAGAAAACGGTAATTCAATCCGTAAGTAATCAAAGATTGCTAAGCGTAAGTTAATTAAATCTTTATAAATTATTCAGTATCTTTTCATCAGTTGCGTGGTAGTTGCGGACACATAACATTTCGGGGTTTGAGCGGATACATCCCCCCCATCTTTGAACAGATAAAGGGTGCAGATAAATAAGGAAATAAATGCTTTTAAAAATCACAAACATAATTTAAAACAGTATTTTAATTGGAAAATCTTTTTCCCGCGGGATAACGTTTTTTTTAATTTATTTATTTATTTATTATTTTTTTAAAAAGCGAAGTTTTCTGATTTTACACTTGATTATCGAATTACAAGGATAAATACATTTTTGCCAATCAAATTTACTTTTTTTTATATTGAATTGTTAAGATATTATAGTGTGAATGCATTTTAAACATAGCGAAGTGTAATAAAAATAAAAACGTTCAGAGAAATAATTAAAAATTAACAGTGACAGTATAATGAAGGGTATGGACAAATTTCAGGGATTTGCATTTTAGAGTCAAATAAATATTAGAACAGGTGCAATTCCCATAAAATTAATTAGTTTCATTAATTTAAGTAAAGATAAATACTAGAAATAAAGTATATGAAACAGATACAAGTAAATAAAAAAAAAATACAAGCAAATAAATGCTAACTAGCCTTTATTATAAAAGGCATAAATGTCATTTACCATTGGATTTAGTCTCACCCGGTTACAAAACTTAAAGATTTTATACATTTTTCAAAATTGTTTGATCTTTTGCGCGAATTCTTTTACGGTGTTTTCAATTTTTTCATCCAGTTTTGCACATGCTTTTCTCCTTTATATTCCAGGGGTCACCTAATTCTCTGGCTTTAAATTAAACGACACTTTTTACGTTTCTTCTTTTAGTATGTTAACTAGTAAGTGGACGTTAGACTGGTTTCTGCCAGTAATAGCATTTAATTTGGAATTTCCTTGTAATTCGATGATCGAGTGTAAAAACAGAAAACATCGGTAAAAATAAATAAATAAATTTTTAAAAAAAACCGTTATCCCCGTGAAAGAGATTTGCCTCTTAAAATACTGTTTTAAATTGTGATTTTTAAAAGCATTTATTTCCTTATTTATCTGCGCCCTTTATCTGTTCTAAGATGGGAGGGGGGATGTGTCCGCTCAAACCACGATGTGTTTCGGAGTGTCCGCTCCTACCACGTCCGCAACTAACATGCCACCTTTTCTTCCGTGTGGTTGCTTCTATGTTTTATAGTAGTGTGCATTTTCTAACCTGATGATTGAGATTTATTAAAGGATTAATAAATTATATTTGTTCTTATTATAGCTGATTTTCATTCTAACTCCCAAATGTTAATGAATTAAAATTAAACATTAATGAACTGGGCGTCCCGTCCCCAACAATACCTTTGACAGACTTTTCCCTTTTTTTCTTGTTCTTAAAGTGTTTTTGACCATTTCAATAAATTCCTAGGACCACAACCCTGGGACCATATATAAAATTTAGAATCATCTCCTACAGTGGCGCACACAAGGGGGTGTCCTAGGGGTCCGGACCTCCCCAAAAAAACCCTTGATTTTTTCCCCGATTTATTATAATTCTAAGTATATATTCGAAAAATTTAATTAAGTATTTGTGGTTAATGATTAATTCTATTAATTAATGCTAATTATTTATTCAATAATTAGTTTTTTACTGTTTTTTGTTCCCGAAAATCGATATGATGCAAGAATGGTGGACTTTCAACCCGGGACACCCCCTTGAAAAATTCCTGTGTGCGCTACTGATCTCTCACCATGCTGCTTTGAAAAATCATTTGTACGTAATTTTAAATCTTCTCTTTCAAGGTTTTTCTTTTCTTAAATCAATATTATTAATACTAGAATTGCATCATTGAATATTAGCAACAAGTCAAGCTGAATCCAAAAAGCGTATATTATAAACAAAAATTACTTTTCTTCTGAGACGAACCAAGACTGGAGACGAATGGAAAGTAATTTTTATACAAGCACTTCGTTGGAAGATAAGCAAAATA
Source organism: Trichonephila clavipes (assembly GCA_019973935.1). Taxonomy (NCBI): domain Eukaryota; kingdom Metazoa; phylum Arthropoda; class Arachnida; order Araneae; family Nephilidae; genus Trichonephila; species Trichonephila clavipes. The sequence continues at coordinate 696,921 of BMAU01019482.1, read as the reverse complement.
TATATTTTATTTCAGATGATTTGAATATAAAATTATTGAATTCTACGATTTAACTAGGTATTCTATAGAATAACGATTATTTGATCGTTTAAGTATGGAATACGGCACTCGCACGGAAGTTCTTTGAACTGGTTGTAGCTGCTTTTAGGCAGTTTTTTAACCGCTTATAGCTTGTTTGGGGAAGGAGTTTTCCGATTAGGGACAACAGATGGCCGAATAAAACACAATTGTACTCAGATCTCAGTTCAGTATATGTATATAAGCGTGAATTAATTTCCATTGAAGAAGTTCCAAATATTGACACAACGTTTCGATCTGTTGCAACAGTTCAAAGTTAAGTCACTAGGCAGGGATTTAAAAAGTGCTCGTGTAAAAAATGTGTAATCGTGAAGTGTGTATGTTTCAAAAATAATATACAATCCAATTCAAGGTTTCATGGCAACAATCCTTGCTCTAATAAATAATGGGAAGTAAAACAAAGGTATTTCATAAAATTCAAATAAAATTAAAATTATCTTACATTTTTGTTTGAAAAAGTTTACACAATGCTTTTATGAAGCAACAATTTTTTTTCCCAGTTGTATTTTTTGATAATATTTGAATATAACTATTCCTGCCCTTCCTATTCTTTGTTTCCCCCTGTCTGTTTAACTAAAGTCAGCAATAATAAATTATATTACCTGCTTTTTTTCCACTTATATTTATCAATTAATCCTCCGCAATAGTGATGAAATGAAGTATGGAATTTTTCATCTATTATGTACTTTTAACTGACTTATCTAGTTATTTTATGAAATACCAAGTTCAGGGGTGGCGCACCCTTGTAGATCACAGCATGCCATTTTTTCTGAAGAAAGTTTTAATGAGGTATAGACGTGCCATCAAATAATTTTGACGTTATTATTGGGAAAATAATAAAACTAAATACTGACAACTTAGAAACCTTTATTTACTACGAAAAAAATACATTTTTGCACTGTACTGTAGTAAATATTTCAAATTAAATTAACATTAGTGTGATTTCTATTATTTCGGATTAGATGACAAATAATTTATGTTAGGATTGTAAGACAACAACACACGAGCTGGGGCTCCCCGCCGCCTCTTGCACCTCGACCGACCACTCGCATATTTTTGTAATACTTCATAGTGAACTTTGTTATTTTGAACTAAAATGCAAACCATTTTGATCGGTGGCGTGCCCAAAATATTGTATCGCGTGCCATCAATGGCATGCGTGCCCTTGGTTCGCCCTTTCTGACTTAATTATTCTATGAAATAACTGAATTATACACTTTAAAGGTAATATATATGTATGTATATTAAGTAATGTATATATCTGCACATCACAAAAATTCAATAAAACGAAATGCCATTGAAAATGAATGAAAAATAAAATAACAAGAATAAGAGATAAAGGAGAACTATCTGTGTTTCATGAATATTTGCATCTATTTTTCAAACACTTATTTTATTTTTTTGAGTCGGTATATATCACAAGCATGCAAAATTGTAGTGTAACTCAATTTAAGCAAACATTGTGTTAAGTTTATTTGGGTCTCAAAAATTATATTTTTAGAAATAAAGGCTCATTTTTTAAAAAATATGAAGAATAATCATAGCAACTGGATATGTAACTAAATATGAACTACAGTAACTGGATATTGACGAATTGATGTGACTTGTCATTAATAATGATGTACAGTTGAAAATTCTTAAAATTAAAGCACGGAATTTTTATTAAAATGTTAGCTAAATGCTGTTACACTGGTTTTGCTTCGGAAATCATTTAATAATTGATGTCATACAATTGATCTTGCCCTGATTTATATACTATTTTCCAAATTATAAAAGCTTTTCCAATTTTATATATATATATATATATATATATATATATATATATATATATATATATATTTCATAAAATAAATCAGTAATGAAGAACTTACTTTGAACTGCTTTTCTAACAAAGGTGAATATTCCTTTTCGTTATCGTTATTACTCATCTGAAGTTTTTGAACATATTCCGAAAACTCTGTAACTGAGATTTCAGTTTCCCCACTTTCAATTGCTTCTAGAAGGGCATCATGAATGAATATATATTGTTCCTTGAACAAAAAAATTATTTCAGGAATTAAAAAAATCCACAATTAAAAAACAATCTAAAATTTCAAACGATATTTTCAGAACTTAAAACTGTTAAGTGAAAATATTTTTTGAGATCTCATACACCAGATATTAATACAACTAATATATAGAATACTAGTAAAGAAGTATTTTTAAAAAAAAGGCCAGAAATTAAAAATGTGAAAATTAGCAAAACATATCACAATAATGTTTACTTTCAACAAATAAAAAGTTTACCTCTGTTTGAACAAGAAAATTTCTTTGCTGGCGTATATGTTTCAAAAACCCTGGAACACTTAAAGACTCTTTGTGTTTTATTTGACGCAACATGGCATCAATGACAATGTATGTTCCGGTTCTTCCAACACCAGCACTATAAAAAAAATAATCAGTAAATTGACATGTTTTTAGTATTTAATTTTGTTAAAAAAATATTTCCAAAGATTCTCAAGAGAAAAGATTGAATTTCAAAAGTGTTAATTAAATCTAAGTATTTTTGATATCTGGGATATAGATATAATGATAAATGCATTATATCTGCATGTCTCGGATTTTAAAAAGAATACCATCTTTATTATTTAAAAACAAGTTTTTTTACAGACATTTTTAATTTCTATACTATGATTCGGGTTTAGCATGCTTTTTATGCTTTGCCTTTAAGTGTGCTAAACTACTTCTAAGTGATTCCATTAAAAAGATGTTTGTTTTTGAAGTAATTTTCTTCCCCTGATATGCCGTAAATTATCACAGTAAAAATTTTTTGGCTAAAAACAAAAGATTAAGTTCCATAATTTAAATCCATAGATGCATACATATATATTTAAACTTATATATATGTGACGAATCTGTACGGAACCTTTTCACTAATCTTCTTAGGCGTCGTTTTGGGGAATATAATTTCGCGTTTATTTCCAATTAACTCCAAAAAGATGAACGGGATATGCAAAATAGATACGGTATTTAAGTCGAGCGTTGTAAGCTAGCGACGTAGATGATGGAAGGCTATAGAGCCAGAAACTTTGACCGCAATATTAGAGGGTTCCAGGATATTAGAATCGTGAAGACGTCGTGCTGCTATTCGACGGAAGTACCAGAAAGCTGATATAGCCAGCGGTAAATATAATTTACGTACGCTTAAAATAAGCGTCAGTTTAGTCGAATTAGTTAAAGTTAATGAAAGTTAAGAATTCGAGTACATGTATTTCTCGGATCTCCTATTTCGGTAGACCTTACTTGATCTTGAGCGTAATTATTAATTAGTTGCATCATGCGTAATTTAATTTAGTATAAAGGTAAATCCCTTTAGTTGACGTAACATAAAAGTATTATATGTTATTAGAGTTTTGTTGAGAAATTTTGAATAATAAATAAATATTATTATTATTCAAAATGGCTCTTAGTGGTTCTTTGCCTCAAATTAATCTTGGTGTTCAAGGTGAGACCCAGGGGGGTCTCCACAGTGGCGCCCAACGAGTAAATCCCGAGTTTAGAGTCGGATCTAATTTTCGAATCATCCCTGAGCAGTATTTTTTGGGGGTGGAGATTGTAGTTGAATTCTTGGAAAATATAGATACTAACTTAACATATTACGAGATACCCGCACAACTCGCTTGTGCATATTTAAAGGGTCATCTCGCAGGACGAGCACTAGATTGGTTTGAGGTTCTAGGTTATAGGGTTGTTGAAGACAAGGCGACGGATTACGCGCACTTAAAGCAAGCGTTGTCAGAACAGTTCCCCGTGGTTAGAAATAGGTCGGAACTAGAAACGCGTTTCTATTCACCATCCCAAAAGCATAACCAAAAACTGTCTGATTTTGTGTATGATTTGTTGAAGATTCACAAAAATCTTAAAACTCGAAATGACGGAGGAAAAACTGATTGATCATATTATTAGTTGGTTAGAACCTCAGATTTTAGATTATGTAGAGGTTAGGCATCCGCAAACCACATCTAACCTCCTGTAAATTATTGATAAGTATGAGGAACGGTTTCTAACTAGAAAGATCAGAGGTTCGAGTTGGGAATCCCGAGATATAAAACCAAATGAGAACAATCGTTTCCCTAACAGGAAAATTGGAGGGAAACGAGAGGTAACAATAGATACGCGGACAATAGTTGACCACGGAGAGAGTTCAATACATTTGAGAGTCAAGGTGTTGCGGATAATCGGAGATTCGATGGTCGACGCCGAGGTCGTCAATCTGATCATCGATTCCACAATCAAGGCGGTCGACAAGGTGGTTCGAGGAATAGTGCTTTCAGGGGTCAGAATGATCGAAACAGATATTTAAACTTTTAAGCGATCGATGCGAGTATGGGGGTAATCGATCGCGATGTACGGAAAATCTTCCAGATACAGAACACCAAACTATTAGGGTATCCTCATTACGAATGACTCCAGTAGATTTACCGTATGTCCCTATTATTTTAAATGAGACATTCATTACAGCCCTTTGGGACACGGGGGCGGAGAAATCTTTCATATCAGAAGAGGTCTATCGCAAATATTTTTCGTATCGACCTCGATCAAAAACGAAAGATAGAGTAGTGACGGCCCAGGGAGTCTCGTGTTGTCACTTAGGTCGGGTCGAATTACAGATTCGGATCCGAGAATTCCAGAAAACCTGGGAATTTCACATTCTTAACAATATGCAGTACCAATGCATTTTAGGCATTGATTTTATGAAAGAGTCCAAATTAACATTAGATTTCGATCAGAAATTGCTGATCATTCCAGATAACCAAATTAAGCAGTTGCAGAAAATAGAAAAGCCGGTCGAGATTGATCTATCAGATACAAAGCTCGGTGAAGGTCAAAAGCAAAAATTAAGGAATTTATTTAATGGTTTTAAAGGGCTATTTTCAGATCACCCGGGGTTGACTCATGTTTTATACCATGAAATCGATACTGGGGATAAGGGACCGGTAGTGTCGAGAACCTACAGATATGACAGGGTCAAACAAGGAATAATCGATTATCACATTGAGAAAATGTTGCAAGAGGGTAAAATTCGTGCTATTCAATCCCCATACGCGTCACCAGTAGTTTTAACGCGCAACAATAATGGCCTTCCTCCGGATTCTCCTGAGGCGTATCGATTCGCGATTGATTATCGCAAACTTAATGCAATAACTAAATACCCCCGATATCCATTACCGTTGATTGATGATCTAATCACAAGCATTCCGCATACCGGCGTAATGCCCACATTGGATTTAAAAAGTTGTTATTTTCAATTGGCGATTAGTCCAAAAGATATCGAGAAAACCGCATTTATAACCCGCAATGGCACATTCGCAATCCTCAGAATGCCTTTCGTCCTTTCAGGGGCGGCGCCAAATTTCCAAAAGGCCATTGATATAATATTAAAACCTGTTATTGAGCGTTTCGTGTCGGTTTATATGGATGATGTTATACATTGTTGAGAGACGCAGGGCTAACCCTAAATAAGGAAAAATGCCACTTCGCGCGTGACAAATTGAAGTATTTAGGTCTCGTAACTAGTAAGGAAGGGATCGAAACAGACAATAGTAAAGTGAAATGAAACCTCCTAAAAATAGCAAGGAAGTGTCGAAGTTTTTAGGGATGGCGGGGTGGTATCAGAAATTTATACCCAAATATGCAGATATATGTGAACCATGCCGGTGAAGGTAATCACAGATCACGCGGCATTAACAAAGCTAACGAATGGGAAAAACTTATCTAGTCGAATGATTAGATGGGCACTCAAGTTATCAGAGTTCAACATAGAATGGGAACATCGACCGGGGGTCCAAAACGTTGTCACGCACGTTTTGTATAGGAATCCAGTAGGCAATATGGATGGATCACAAATTTTGTGCGCAGCTCTTCGAGCCCTAGCCTTAAACTCCCGAGAACAACTCATTCGAGAGCAAAGGGAAGATCCTGAGTTAGGACACATCTATCGTTATTTAGAAAATCCGGACGCTGGTTCCGTTAATGCGACTGTGTGCGAGGGTTAGTCCCAGGATTTCAAAATTATCGATGGTCTACTCTTTTACGCGAAATATTTTACAACTCTTGGAGAACTAAGAGTGTATATTCCTAGATCGCTTCGGCGAAGCAATAATGAAAGAATTTCATGATCTGCCATTAGCAGGCCATCTAGGAAAGAGGAAGACCTATTTAAAATTACGCGACACATGTTATTTTCCATATATGAGGAAATATATATTTGAAAATGTATCAACCTGTGACTGGTGTCAAAAATTTAATTACAAAAACGCGCTACCAGCTGGTCGTTTAATTCCGATAGTATCAAATTACCCCAATGAAATTGTAACGTAAGACCTATTAGGCCCCTACCCCGCATCCCGACCTGAAAGATATAGATTTTTATTAGTAATAACTGATCACTTCACTAAGTGGAGTGAGCTTATCCTTTACGAAAAGCTTCGGCCCAGGCCATAGCTAACGCCCTTTTTGAGAATTATATTTCACGTTTCGAGCTCTGATTTCTTTAATTAGTGATAACGGCCCCAATTTATATCAGAGGTATTTGAACACTTAAGTCACAGGTTGGACATAAAACATATGAAAACGGCAGCATACAGGCCACAGGTGAATTTAACGGAAAGAGTTAATCGCAATTTAGTCCAGATGATAGCCTATTTTGTAGAAGAAAATCACGAAAACTGGGACCGATTTCTTCATGAGTTCGCTTTCGCGCTGCGCATTTCAGTGAACGAGACAACAAATAAAACTCCGGCTGAGTTATTCTTAGGTAGAAAAATTATAACACCTTTTAGTAAATTAATAAATGTCACAGAGGGTGATGAATATGTAGGAAGAAACAATGAGAAATTATTCGATGAAGCAAGGCAGAATATGCGGAAACAACACAAAAATTGGGGAAAATATTATAATCGGAAAAGCAGGGAAGTTAACATCAAAGTAAATTATTTGGTGTTGGTACAAACTCATTTTATAAGTGCTGCGGGTAGGAGAGTGGTCGGAAAGTTTATGCCTAAGTTTGAAGGGCCATATAGAGTGTTGGAGGTTCGGAATAACAATTTAATTATTTGGAAGAAGGGTAAAAGGGGGTAACAGTTAATATTGACTAGGTGCGAGTGTACCGTCCACGACAATCCGACACGATTAGTTCGGACAGTCATGTTGAGACACTATATGAAGGACAGAGGTCGAGTAATAGGTCAAGTAGATCGCAACCAGGAAAATTCAAAGGATCTAGGAAAACCTCGAGTGAGGAGAGTAACGGTCGTAAATCAAATAAGGGTAATGCCGGATGGGAGGATCCAAGATTGAAACGTAAAATAGGGTCAAATGGATCAAGGGACAGGAAGGATTTAAAGAGGTCCAAAATTTGCAGAAAATGTTCTCTGCAGAAGTCCGAACATAGGGACCAGAAAAAAGACCAACCCCTGAGCCAAAACAGGGGATAAAGAGAGCAATTCCGTCCTCGGTTCCATCTCGAAATTATAAATATAGAAGACCTAATAACCCCTCCCAGGGACCACAGTCCATTGCAGGTCCCTCACATCTAAGAAATGCCAGGCAGGGTAAGCCACCTACAGAAGGGAGCAAGCATGACATGACCGGACAATACGACAAGGCCTGGGAGACCAGGATAACTACGAGCGGAACCAACAGGGCAGCTGAGAGGAGACCAGTCCAGTCTAAACAAGCGACAGCAGTGAGACCTTGTCCATACTACCTGCGTAGCCGTGTAAAGCAGCCCGAAGGAGTTCCAGAGGATCGGAGTAGGATAGGAATTGAAAGTATCCCACAGAACAACATCAGAAGGAGCCTCAGTATGGAAGCCTTAGACGGAGATCCAGTGGATAGGAGCGAATAAAGGACAAAGAAAACATCAGGTTGTATCGTTTCTTTCTTTTCTCCTTTCGAACAAGTGGTCGGAAGAATTATTGCAATGAAGCAAGTCACGGGCGGATTTTTAATTTAAGAAGCCAGTATGAACACTACAATGTGTGTGTTTTTTCTTGATGAGAAAAATCAGCTTTTGTATTAATTTTTTTGTATAAATATGGAGAAAACATTTGTAAGAATGCATTTGTTTACTTTTATGTATGACTTCGCTAAGATGCGACAATTCCTTTGGTTGTTTGTTTTATTGTTTTCGTGAAAAATGTTTGAAATTGTATGTATATATATGTGTATATTTTATCTCACATCTGGTGACTTGGGACACGGCGTAATTAGGTAGAGCTAACATTTAATACTAACAAGTGCAGCATGTATGGAATGGGAATGTTAAGGAACCAGATGCTTCAATTGATGTATATGAAAATGATGTATGTGTATATTTTATCTCACATCTGGTGACTTGGGACACGGCGTAATTAGGTAGAGCTAACATTTAATACTAACAAGTGCAGCATGTATGGAATGGGAATGTTAAGGAACCAGATGCTTCAATTGATGTATATGAAAATGTTCTGTAAAAAATGAAGGAATCTGTATATACTATAGATGCTTGTTTTTTCACACAAAGAAATTCTCCTTTCAAAATAGCTGACCCTGAGCATTGTATAGTGAACAAAGAATCAAGATGCAAGTCCGAATATGTTTGTATAATATATAATTAGATTTATAAGTAGTTCTCAGTAAACCCCGCAGGCAGTTTTTTTACCATTTCGGTGGTTTTTCCCTCGCCTCATAGCCAAATGGGCGTGGTGTAGGGAAATCTAATTCTGTAAATGTTACGTCCTTTAAAGTGTAGTTTTAGGTCGTAATTTTATTTTCTTTGCCTTAAGGAAGGAGAAATTTTATAGTATCCGATTGGTATATATATATAAAATCATCGGGACTATAAATCAAGTCTAGGAATTGGTTACGTAATTTATTTTCAGGCCGTTTGTGACCTTCGAATAAATCCCGTTTACTTTTTGGAGGGGATTGTGACGAATCTGTACGGAACTTTTTCACTAATCTTTTTAGGCGTCTTTTTGGGGAATATAAATTCGCGTTTATTTCCAATCAACTCCAAAAAATGAACGGGATATTTAAATTAGATAAGGTATTTAAGTCGAGCGTTGCGAGATAGCAAGTGAGCTGATGGAAGGCTATTGAGCCAGCAACTTTAAACGTATTCAAGGAGATTAGATTCGTCAAGACGTCGTGCTGCTAGAGGTACCAGAAAGCTGATATAAGCCAGCGGTAAATATAATTTACGTACGCTTAAAATAAGCGTCAGTTTAAGCAACTTAGTTAAAGTTAATGAAAGGTGAGAATTCGAGTACGTGTATTTCTCGGATGTCCTATTTCGGTAAACCTTACTTGAGCTTGAGCTTAATTATTAATTAATTGCATTCTTAGTAATTTAATTTAATATAAAGGCAAATCCCTTTAAGTGACGTAACATAATATTCTTATTTGTTATCAGAGATTTTTTGAGAAAATTATAATAATAAATAAATATTATTATTCAAAATGGCTCTTAGTGGTTCTTTGCCTCAAATAAATCTTGGTGAGACCCAGGGGGTCTCCACATACATATATATGTATATATATATATATATAGAGAGAGAGAGAGAGAGAGAGAGAAAGAGTATATATTGCCCGAGTGTGGTATCTGTCGAGTGGCTTCAAGAAAACATCTTCAGTGGACGTTCATCTTTTCATTCAGACACACATCCCGTAGGTGGACAATTCACAGTTGTATTTCACAGATATTTGATAAGAACACGAAAACAGACACATATAACAGAAGCGACATCTTGACGGACACAACACAAAGACAAAGAGAGCTGAGACAAAGAAAAGCACGGCGACGATTGCATGATGAAGGCAAACAGACAAAAAAAAAAAGGGCGATTACACAAGATTTTCGCTTTTATACCGAAAGTGACTATTATATAATAGTGGTTCTGATTAGATAGAATTGGCGGGACAGGAATTTCGGACTAGCCGATTACAATTAAGATTAGAGTGTTATTTTTAAACCAAAGAATTAAAGTTTGTTTAAATATTAGTACAAAGAGTTAACAAAAAGGAAACTAAAGGGAACTATTACATATACACCCAGGAACATTGAAAATAGCGACCCAAGAAGAAAGCATCGGATTGAAATGAAATTTAATACACATGACACAGATGAGAGATTCACTTGATCTCAAAAACAAGACAATTAAACGAATACAGGGTGTACAACGACACAAATACTCGGCAACTTCAATAGCGCGTTGGACCACCTCCAGCTGCAATACATGCCGCCACACGGTCCGGCATTGAGTGTATTAGACACCTTATGTTGTCCTGAGACAGATGGGCCCACAAATCTTGAAAAGCCAACTCTAAATCATGTACAGAGCGACACGATGGCAACTGCCATTTTAGCTCATCCCACACGTGCTCCACAGGGGACAAATCGGGGGAGCGGGGCGGTCATGGAAGAGTCTGAAAATGACGTAGGAAGTCTTGAGCAACTCTTGCTGTATGCGGACGAGCATTATCTTGCTGGAAAACTGCCCCTGGGAGACCATTTAGGAAAGGTTCTCCATGGGGTCGCAGAATATCATCAACGTAACGTTGGCACGTTAAGGTTCCCCACATCACAATTAAAGTGGACCGGCTATCATAGGCTATGACCCCCAGACCATTACACCATCTGTGCGGGCAGTGAGACGTAGAACACTGTAGGGGGGAATTGTACCGCTCACCAGGGCGCCTCCACACCCGTACACGGTTATCATCTGACCCCAAAACAAACCGGGATTCGTCACTAAACACAACCTTTTGCCAATCTGTGACATTCTACATTGATCTGGTTTGGCACCACTGTAGACGCAGTTGCCGATGTTACGGTGTTAAAGGGAGTGCACGGAAAGGGCGTTTGGATTTAAGATTTGCTTCTGCAAGGTGTCTGGAAATTGTTTGTGGAACAATTGCTACGCCTACGTCTGCTCGTATCGTTGAATGAGTCACTGTGGGGTCCACAAGTGCTTGCCGCACGATCCTTCGATCCTCTCTCCTCGTGGTCTTCCTGGTCGCTCCAGACCCGATTTTCCACGCGTGGGTACCTTCTCGTGTCCACTGCTCCCAACAATTTCTAACGGTACTCTCCGAACGATCCACCTGGCCAGCAACACGGAGCGTCGACCAGCCTGCAGTTTTCATCCCGATGATCAGGCCTCTGTCAAACTCGCTTAACTGTGAGAAATGTCTTCTAGCACGTTTACGTGGCATGTTTCGCTTACCAAAGTCTTCCTACAATCGGCGGGTAATCGACACGTTTATTGATCTCCGAATTTGCGCTGGCTTATATAGCACCCTCTTCCTGATTGTAGCGCCACCTCGACTTGTATGAGCATGCGTATTGGCACAAAACTTGGATCATTTGCATATCACATTACGCTGTACTTATTTGCAAAGTTTCGCAATTGTACTTAGCTTCCTTCTTGGGTCGCTATTTTCAATGTTCCTGAGTGTATATACATACATAAATATAACATAATAATTTCTAAATATCATTTCGTTCAAGTTTAATTGAATTAAATTAAGCAACAATTTTTTTTGGGGGGGGAGGGTATAAATAAAGGAATGAGAAAAAAAAAGGAACAGTAAAGGAATTATTAACTATTAACAACTGGTATGATACCCACAATAACTTGGAAACAATATAATAACTCTGTCTGTATAATAATGAAGATATCTTTTCTACAAATGGGGTATATGATTATTATGGTCAAAGACTTATTTATATGAAATGCATAATGTAGAATTTTTAAGAAAATATGCATGAAAAATGTATCGAGAAGTGTGTCATCTTGCAGTCCAGAGATGGCGCGCTTATTCTTTTTGAGTAAATAAACAGTGTGTGTTCAAACTCGTTCGTGTATGACCGTCTTTTGTGTGTGCTATCGAGATAAATTTCTATTTAGATAAGTTCAACTTTCAAGGAACTAGTAACAATATCTAGGTGCAGCAAGAGATAGCGTTTCCCATTAGAGTTTAACAGACAACAAATCAGGTAAGAAATTTTCGAACCATTCCTTATTCCACCAAGAAGAATTCAGAAATATTAATCCCAGCACGTGTCCATCAGTAATATAGCTTTCAAAAGGAAGTTCTAACTAGATGAGAAATTTCCCAGCCACCGTAATTACTCTAAAAGTACGATACAATAACTTGGAGATGTAAGATCCACCCATCCATTCAGAGAATTAATACTATTTTAAAGCATTGCAAAACTTTTACTGTACAACATCTGACATTAACTCCGTACAGGGCCGGCTCTAGCACTTTTGCCACCCCGGACAAAAATGAGAAATGCCGCCCCTCTCTCTAAAGCAAAAAATTATAATTAAAAAAGATAAATTGTTCACACAGAGATACACACCTATAAAAGTTGAATAATTATTGTGAACAAAAAAGGCAACAAAACTATATTATTTATTTATATATATATATATATATATATATACACTGCTGGACAATTGCTAAGGACGGATAACACTATCATCCATAGCAACCACAAAATGAAAGGAAGCAAAATGTGGAAAATTAGAATAACTGCAGGATATTAGTAAGAAGAAGTATGAGTATGCAAATTTTTTTCCACGTCTGTTCATCACGTGATAGCGTTCATAAGAGCTTTAAAGATTTTGACGCGTGTGGACAGTTGTTGTTTCAAGTCAAAGTTTTACAGGAAAGATTTAATAGACGAACTTAAAATTTTTGGCATGTCTTCCCGACATTACATAGATGATTTTATGCGTGGCCGAATTATAGGAAAGATCGAAGAAGGGCGAAAAATAACAGATGTTGCCAGGGAGTTCGACATCGCTCACAGCGTTGTTTCACGGCTGTGGAAGTCATTTAAAACTACTGGAATGTGTAATAGACGGCACGGGGGAGGTCGTGTTAAAAGTACGACGCCTGCAGAAGACAGATATATCGTCCTATCAGCAAAAAGGAACAGGGGCACCACAGCTCAGCAGGTGGCAAATCAGTTTCTTGCTGCCTCAGGAAAGCAGATCTCCCGAAAAACTGTTGCCAGACGTTTGAGGGGAGGAGGACTATACGCACGCAGACCTGTTGTGTGTGTCCCATTCACCAGACAGCACCGTACTGCCCGTTTGCAATGGTGTCGTGAGCATCACAATTGGACTGAACAGGACTGGGCATGCGAACTATTCTCAGATGAGAGTATGTTCAGTCTGTCATCGGATTGTAGACGCCAACTGATCTGGCGCGAGAGTGGTACTGCTTATCGTCCAGAAAATATCCAGGAAAAGGACCGATATCTGACATGCAGTATCATGGTGTGGGCCGGCATCATGATCAATGGCCGCACGCGCCTACATGTGGTTGCGAATGGGACTATGACGGGCCAACGATACATTGATGAAGTTCTACTTCCTCATGTTCGTCTTTTCTGTGGTGCTGTCGGTGATAAATCTGTTTTTATGGGCGACAACGCAACATGTCATCGAACACTCGCTGTTCAGGATTGTCTAGACAGCGAGGGTATTCAACGTCTCGTATGGCCAGCGCGTTTTCCAGATCTAAACCCCTTTGAAAATGTGTGGGATGCTTTGGGGAGGCAAGTTTCTGGTCGAAACTATCCTCCGACAAACAAGAACACCCTCATCCTTGCACTCACAGAGGAATGGGATAAATTGCTTCAACAGCTGCTGGATAATGTTGTGCAAAGTATGGTACGACGTGTGGAATGTTGCATCACACTCCACGGTGGACATATCCCGTACTGATACCTTTCTTTAAGGTGCCTGCTGACTTTTAGATGCATTGTTTCATTTCTCCGTACGCTGATCAAATGCACATTTTTTTTCCTTTCAGATGTTTCACAGCTTTTGTACTTTCCAGAACAATAAATATTCTTTATTCTAATGTCTGAACAGTGTGGCAACTATATTTTATCCTACTAGGCCTCATGTCTCGCTTAATGTTATGCTACATAGCAATTTGTGATCCGTCCTTAGCAATTGTCCAGCAGTGTATATATATATATATAATATTGTTATGCTGCCTTATTTATATGTACATATATATTATTTGAGTCAAATACACACACACATAAAATAATTCGAAATAAGTTATTCGTTATTAATTCAAACATGTAAAATGTAAGAGAAGAAATCAGCCATTTCAGCAGGCCAATTTCTTCTAAAAAGAGTCTACTCTGATGGTGGGGATCACACACACACACAAATGCTTATTTTACTTTAAAGTAACCACACTCAAGATTAAAATAAAACACTTCCTGTGACTCTCTATCACAAAAAACTCTTATTGCCTCTTTTGGATAGCTGACACTGGACGTCGGATGGGGATGGGGAGAAAGTTATTGGTAAAAGAGAGAGATGTGTAAACTTATCAAATTTCCCGTTTGAACATATAATCCCGCATCGAATTCTTAAGTTTCAATATAAAATAACACTGACATTAAACAAACAGAGTGTAAAATAAGGAAGTAAGATACAATAAATGAAATATCAAACTCAGACCCAATAGAATTTTAGAAAATATATAAAAAATTTTGTAACAAAAAAATATTATTTTTTATTCAAATTCAATACGAATGCCGCCCTTAGAATTTGCCACCCCGGGTAGGGGTCCGGTTTGTCCGGCCCTAGAGCCGCCCCTGCTCCATAGGATCATCAGCTGAAAATATCAACCAAGTATTAAAGGTAACTTGAATAAGTTCAATTTCTTCTTTTTAGAAATATCAGGATCGTGCACCCAGTACTTACTTGAAAACGAGCCTTTAACAAGGAGGAAAAGAACAGCAGACTAGAAAATCAAAAATAAAGAACGATAACAAGAAACGTGTACTCACCTGATTTTTATACGAGGGTCATTCTGAAATTTTTGAGATACACCTAGTTTTTCAAAGTTATACTTACAAAATTTTAGGAGTGTTCAAAGTAGTCTCCTCTAGCATCGATGCAATTTTGTAGACGAATTTTCCACATCCTCAAACCATTCTTTTCTTGGAATTGATGAAAAAATGCATTTAGAATCACATCAATTTCTTCTTCTGAATGAGAACCCCGTCCACGCAAGTTTTTTTTTTTTTTTTTAATTAAAAAATAACCAAAAGTCACATAGCTAGATCCGGAGAATAAGGAGGATGTTATATAACTTGAATTCCCTTTTTTTAAGAAACTCGATATTCTGGCAGTATGGGAAGATGCATTGTCTCATGATCAAGCATTATTCCTTTAACATTCAATTTTTGGAGAATTTCTGGAAGACGCTGTGTGGAATACCAGTTTGCTATTACTGTCTTCTATCCTTCCAACTTGATGGCTTTGACCAATCCTGTACTTCTGAAGAAAACGGCATACATTACTTTTTTTCATGGCGCGTTGTCTTTTAGTCATAGTTGGCGTGGGATCATCTTCAAAGACCCATACTAAATTTAAAATCATAGCACGATAATGTTCTCGCGTCAATTCCATTTTCTCTTCTGTCAAAAATTCAATCTACGCTAAGCAGCAACTTGAAGTAAATCAGAAAAAAAATCTTCTGCTGTGTTAAAATACTTTGTACTTTCAAATTAAACCATTATTTGTTTTTTGTGAGGGGGTAATTTCTCGTCATTGCGTATCTAAGAAATTTCAGAATTACCCTCGTATTATATAGTCGGTAAATTTCTCGAATGAAAACGGATCAATTAAGCAGCTCTATATTATGATATACATGCTAAACTAAAAGTAAGTCCTTAATAGGGAATGTGTAGGTCATTTTATTCGCAGGTCTTAAGCTTGGTTCCTCATCTATTACTTTATGTGTAGTACCATTTTCATACGTAAGTAAATTTTATTTCAAACCCATTCAAAGTCGGGGATTGTAATACTTTTTAAATTACAAAATAAATAAATAGTAAACTAATTCAAAGTTTCAAATTGGTATATATATTTTTAAAAATGTTAATTTTTTTATCCTCTATCAAGAATTGTTTTTCTGACCACAAAATTTTTAATAAGTAGATTATTTAGCAACAGCTTTTAACCATTTCACTCGAAAGTGTTCCAGAAATAGCTGAAACTTATCAGTATGTTAAACATCAAATACTCATGGAATAAGTTTAACAAAGGAAAATTATTGTATTTCAAGTGTTATTAAAAAAAATTTTAAAGTTATAAATGGTTGTTGAGTAATGCAAAGATGTTTCATTTACTATGCTTATGCGGACTAATATTTTTGATAGTCCTATAATAGAAAATATACATGGCGTCAGTAGTGCACACAGAAGTTTTCCAAGGGGGAGAGGAGCCAGGGTCGAAAGTCCACCATTCTTGTATCATGCTCCTTTTGATTTTGTCGATTTGGGGGGACAAAAAACAGTAAAAAACTCATTATTGAATAAATAATTAGTATTAATTAATAAAATTAATCATTAAAAACAAACATTTTTACATATTATTTACTTAAAGTTATAATCAATCGGGGAAAAAAGCACGGGCTTTAGGAGGGGGGTTCCGGACCCATAGGTCACCCCCTTGTGTGCGCCATTGCATGGCATCATCTCATAGGTCGATGGAAAAAGGAAGTAGTAACTAGCTAAAGAATACAGCTCAACTCCGGTATTAATTTCAAAGGTAAATCTAGGATATGAATATATTTGTGACCTCGTATCAAATTTAGTCTGCGCATTCTTGTCCTAAAAGACAATTATACGAAAATGATGCGCATAATTCACCGCAGTTTCTTTTTTTTTTTTTTTTTCATCTCCATTGCATATATTTTAATTCCTTTAAATGGTTTTCTAATGAATAATAAAAACGAACTATTTGATAAAAACATATTGTAAATGTGCTTTTTATAGTCTTTTGTAAATTAAGCGAATAGTTAAAGCAAAAGGCAACACAACGTCCTGAAACTGTTTAAATAATGATTTATAGAGGAATGATTTAGGTATAAATAGAACATTATAAATTTAGAGAAATATATACTTTTATTTTTACCTGCAATGAACTATAATAGGACCGCCTCCAGGGGGATTTGCAGATGCAGATTTACGTATGAAACTCAAAACTGGTAAAGGATGCTCTGGCACACCATGGTCAGGCCAGTTAGTGTAGTGATATTGATACACGGTTCTCTCTGCTGATGTCTTCTGCAAGTCAAATATAAGTTTCTTTAAAGCAAATAATTACTTTTCAATATTGCAAATAATCAAAATGCATGCAATATTAAATACATATAAATATTAATGAATTGTCACAAAAATCTTTCCTTCCCCAAATGAATTATTTGCAATTGAGAAGTGGGAAACACAAGGAAAAAGGAACAACTTTAAAATGTTTCCATGCCATTAAGAAATCATTCTGCTTTGGCATCCATTCAAGAAAGTTCGCGATATTTTTGGTGATAGATTTGATTTTCAGAAATATCTGAAGTCTCTTGTCTAACAGAATCATTCAAATTGCAGCTAAATGTTCTATAATCTTATATTATCTTAAATGGAATACAGATTTTTATTTCAAATAAAAATTATGTATATCACCAGAATACTGAAATCTACTGAACACAATGCAATATAGAATGACTGTGACATGAAAAAGTAAGAGAATCATATAATATACGTCTAGCCTATTTAAAATGCAACAGCAAGAAGAATAAGCGATATATTAAAAGACAAATTTAATTGAGAAATAACGCACAACACAAAAGTGAAATAAAAAAAATACAGCTGACAATGGAATACTGAATGTTATCTTACACCAATGAATATTGAGTGTTATCTTACACCTAGCAATAATTAATGCTAAAATACTTGGCATTCAATGAAAGACGCTTCATGTATCTTGTTGAGATGTTCATGATGCTGCATTTACATATTACTAACATTGATAGGGCGTACAGCAGATAGGAGTATACGAAGGTTTGCAGTTCAGCTGTTCTTCAATCCTCGGCCAGACGTGTTCGAAAGCAATAGATCGTGAACACAAGAAAACTGAGGTAAAAATACAATTCGGTGAGCAGAAAAGAAGTACTGAACTTTTCGTGTCATGTGTGGTAGTGTATTGTCCTGTTGGAGTGTGGCCACAGCAAAACTCTGATGGTAAGTGAGGACAACAGGTTCTAAGAGTTCACAGATATATGGCGCAGACTTGTCAATGTTTCGACAATTAATTCTAAAGTAGGAAATTCCAACACTACCTCAAACAAAAACATCGGGTGTAGTAGAACTACTAATGCGATACATAAGGCAATAGTTTGGCAATTTCTCTCCACGGTATCTTCAGACTCTTATCCGACCATCTCTTTGTTGTAGACAGAAGCGTAATTCCTCTGTGAAGGCAATTTCGTGCCAATCAGTTGTCCATGACTGCTGTTGAATGCTCTATTGCAGATACAAACGCCCGTCGTTTTGACAGGTAATCGCAGAAATATAGATGTGTTCTGAACATTAGAGGAATGGTGGGCACCGCTTGTGGTGCGACATACAGTATTCTCTGAGGTATGGTTTATGAAGTGGCAGAGCCATCTATTACTACCATGCGCCCAATATACATGTTATCACGCGTAGTGGTGTGACAAGGCTGGTAGAATAAGTGACATACGTTAGTCATCCTGTCTTGCATTTACAGTTGTAAATCGTATTACTTTGCTTGGTTATGCCTGATACAATCACTGATTCCTAGGAAGAATAATTTGCATTATCTAGACAACAATTCTTCCTCGGTCGAAGTCCGTAATGTGCTCGAATGATGCACGTAATCTTCTTCGAAACATACTAAAGCTGCTAAGCAAAACAACCACACGAAAAAATAATTTTAGTTTTTCAAAATAGTTCTCTGTTATCCCTTTACACAGTACTTGTTAGGTTTGCTGCGGATGTCCATGCTGTGCATCTGTGTGCTGGTATATTAATTATTAGCGAATTCCATTTTACGTTATATACACAAAGGAAATTTCATACAGTTTGAATTCTTCCTTCGTGTGTGTGTGTGATTGATGCATCTAAGTTTCAGAAAATTCAACATTGACAGCAAATTGGTTGGGACGATAGCAAATTCAATATTTTTGGTTCCGATGGCCGTATGATAGCTTAGTAAAGGAAATTGACGAATCCCCTTAGATTTTAGTTTGAACAGTGAAGCATGGAGTTGGAGGTGTTCTTGTGTGAGGGAGTAAATTGGCTTCAGGTTTAGGTACTTTGTTATTTTTTATGGTATTTAGAATCATGAGCTTTATTTAAATATTTTAAAGAAGAGATCGCAATTATCCGCCCAACATTGGGTATTGGAGACAACTTAATTTTTTAACAAGATGACCCCGAGCACTCTGCTCTCAAAGTACGTCTTTGGTGTTTATATTAATTGTCTCTCCAAATTCTGAGAACACCTCCTAAATCACCTGATTTAAGCTCAGTAAAACATATGTGGTGAGAATTTGAATTTAAAGTAAGTAAACACATAACATATATAAAAACAAAATGTGAAGTAAAAACAATGATCACAGAAGAATGGAGGAACGTCGATGCAGAAATTACAAAAAACTGATGAATTTCATATCTGTAGTAGGATTCTAAAAGATATTCTATTAAGTTCTAAATTAAGAAAGAAATATTTAAAGTTATGTTGAGATTTTTTTTAAGTGTACGAAGACTTTGTGGTGTTATTTTTTTAGTAGTTCTTTGATTATTTATTTTTTTAACTATCATTTTTAAAAATTGATGTTATTTCAATAAGAATAAGTTGCAGATATTATTTAAGAAATTACATTTCGGGTATATTAGTTTTTATTAGTCGAAAACATTAAATTTGATAGAAAATTACAAGTGTACGAACACTTTTGTGGGCCACTATATGCGTGCCACTGGTCATCGGACTTTTTTTTGATCACGCATTCTTAAAACGAAAATAATTATAAGGGAGACATTTAATTATGCATATAGATATAGTTATAAACCATGAGCCTATTTCTTTTACCTACCCCCTAAGTATCCCTCCATGCAACTCTGGGATAAGTGTGCCTCATTTTGTAGATCGCTACAGTATACAGCAAGCGATTACTGTTACTAATTTTAATTCTTTATACGTACCCGTATTCTCTTATTGTTTACATCAAAATATTATGAATCTTTCACATTTGATAATAGCAATTTATCAATAACATTAATTAATTATTTAGAGTTACTATATTTAACTAATAAAAGCATTGTTAATTTTTAAAAAAACAACAAACTATTCTCAGAAATGACTCAAATGTTCATAAAGAAATTTGCCAGTTTGATTTTTATACAATTTTGTATGTTCTACAGCTGAAGTAGAAAACCAAAACTCAACAGTTCATTTAATTTTCAGGGTAAAGGGGGCTCAATATATAGATACTGAATTTCCCCTCTTTTATTTTTATGGAGAGAGGAGAAAATTCCATACTGAGAATATAATTATGGACTTTTAAAATACATTTGATTTTAATATGGTATGGCAATATTTATTGATACTGTATGATAAACAGGGCCCTAAAATGAAATAATTTTAAATACTTTAACAGTTACAATTTGTAATATGATCTCTGTTTAGTAACTCACCTTTTTAACCTTTAAATTTCGAATACCAAATGTTCGAATTGTGTATGTTGCAAGTTCAACTTCTTGAGTTAATTTAACCTGCACAATGCCATAAAGCTCAGAGCCCTCTTTCGGCCAATACATATCACACTTTCGCTGCAAAAGGAGTAGAAAGATAAGGTATTAAAAAATTTTAATAATAAAGCATGGTATTATTTAAATATAATAATTAAAATATACAATTTAAAATTTCATTTGATCGCTTATGCTATAGGCATGCACATCAATAACGATGTGCCTTCCTTCGGTTCATTATTTTTATATAACAATATATAATGTATCATATTTGTTATAGTTTTATAACAAAAATTGTAAGTGATGTTTTAAGTTTAAAGCGAGAAACTCATTCTTTGAATGCTGGGGGTAAAAAAGCGGCCTGAAAAGTTATTTTCGCTCTTCTTTTCTTAGAAATTTACAGTAATAACAGTTACAAAGTGAACAATATGCATGTATTACAAATATTAAGAATAAGATTTTATGTAATTGTAATTACCCTTCCTCTTTCCACAAGATTTGTTATCATTATAATGATGTAAACTTTCTGTTCCCAAATCATTCTCCAATAATCATCAAACGTTGACGGAAGTGGTCCTTGCGTTCCAATGTATGCATTAGGTTCGTTATATCCCTGAAAGATTATGAAAATTTAGATGATATGTACTTGTAACAAAAATAATAAAAACGTCTTATTACATTACATATTAGGATACTTATTGACATCTTTCAATTAGTAATTTAGCATTAAAGTTGCAAAATTATTAGCAGAAAACTCAACTGTCACTGTGTAAGTTATATGAAGGTGAAATCACATACCGATATTTAATAAATGGAATACATTTTGCATATTTTATTTTAAATTTGATCTCCATTAAAGTTTATATTCCTTTAAAACTGTTCCATTTCCGTCAAAATATTAATTAAAAAGAAAGAAATCTTCATAAGCTATGCCAAATTACAGTTATATATTAACGTAACCTTCCATGTGAGTACATTAAATGAATCAAATAAAGTGCAATATGAATCTGAACATACATACACTCATATCCAGAATTAAGGTCATAAACATAAAATCCATGAAAAGTGATAAGTTATTCACTGTATTCCAACCAAATTTGGCACAGAGACACATTACATTATGAAAAAAAATATAGCAGCATAACAATATGGAAAATATTTTAATTGTAATTTAAGATACATGACATATTAAAAAGTGGGAAATAATGAATCAAAAATATAAAACATTCACCTGAGGAAAAGTCTATCTAATATGAAGTGTGACCACTGTGAACTGCTATACAAGCTTCACAAAGAGCTGCCATACTGTTTATAAGAATGTCAATAAATGTTTGTGACAATAAACCCTTTTCTTACAAAAAAGCGACTTTAAACTATTATATTCCTGAGAAATGGCTGTTTCTACAAACATGTTCAATAACACTGAGATCCGAAGACTTCGAGGACCACTCCATTTGGCGAATATTCTCTTCTTTAAGAAATTCATCAGCAATGTGAGCTCTGTGTGGCCACGCATTATCACCCATAAAAATGTAGCTCGAACCCACAACACCCAGAACTACTTCACATAAGCTTCAAGAACCTCATCTGTATAGCGCTGTGCGGTGACAGTACCCGCATCGAAGACATGCAGTGATGTGCGACTGCTCAACATTACACCACCCTAGACAAGTTTAACTTTGCCATCAAATCTGTCGTTTTCTGTTACGTAAGATGTATGAAAACGAGCTCCACTTTCTCTCCAAATGAAAACTTAACGAGAATCCCTCTGTCTGGGGAATCTCGACTCATCACTGAAAAGAAAAGCTTCCTTTTTTTGTGGGGCCCAGGATTGATATTTTCGGCTCTACAATAACCAGCCTTTCCTGTTGAATGTAGTCAATGAAACACACACGACTGGACGCCGTGCGTAAAGGCCGTCTCTGCCAAATGTCTTTTGAATCTTTGCCTGGAAATTCTTATTCCAGACACAGCAGCAAGGTCACGAACAAACTCAGGAGCTGTTGTCCGCCTATGTCGTCGTGTGCTTTATGCCGAGTAGTGATTCTGTACATGTCTCGTTGCTCTGTGGCGACCTTGTCTGACCTTCCTGGTGACAGTATCACTTATTTGGAATCAATTCCACACCTGTGAGATCACTTTCAGTGCCACTTCTAACCATAGAGACCTCTCCGCTTGAGACTGGCCAGCTTCAAGCCTGAAGAATCATGTAAGTGATTGTGATAACTCATTCCCACTGCAAACAGGTTACCTTGTTGTTTTTTTTCTAATGAATATTCACAACACTCCAGGGAAAACTTCAAGATGCTTAAACAGTCTCAATCCCCCCAGTAGTTTCGGAGAAAAAAAAACCTAACCCTAATCAACTTTCTTTACTATGCCGAAGGTTGATATTGTACTACCCATTATTATAATAAAATACAAACTTAATAAAACTTATAATAAAATATAAACTTAATATATAAATTACAAATTCTATCAATTTTGCTAGTAAAAAATTTGAAATTATATCGAGAACCAAAATTAAGGTCACAAGTATAAAGCCTTGTTCACTTGAATTTGGGCAAAGAAAAAATAAAAATATACTTACATCAATGTAATTAGCATTAATATAATCAGTAGTTTTCTTTTGACCAGGAAGGATTTTCAGTACCACTCGACTGTGATCATCTAAAAGTACATTTAATTACTTAATTTTATAACGCTGTATTCAAAGTAGCCTTTTATAACAAATGCATAATCTATATTCATACATAATCTATATTCATTTAGCGTTACACATAAAATGCATTTATTTTTACATAATTATACCTACCTAATTATTTTGTGAATATTCCATAATATATTTTCTTACAAATTCTTAAGGAATTCTTATGCATATTTATATTATATTAATTTACTGTAAAACTAAGTTTCAAAAAAGCAATTAGCGGGAAAATTTCAAAACAGTTCGGGATAAAGTAATATAGCTACAGAAATATATTACCAAACTTTTAGACTTACGGGTGAAAACTGTTGGATTAGCAAAGTTTCTTATACACTTATAAATAAGAACATTTTTTTGTACTATAGGATTATGGGGATTTATATTCGAAGAAATTAAGTTCAGTATTAAATTTTATAACTATATATATATATATATATATATATATATATATATATATATATATATATACTTTGCAAGTGTTTTCTTTCTGTTTTTATTTCAGCCTAGTAGTGTAGGCAAATAATGGGGAAGGTTCGTAGCACAAAACTAGGTTAACCCTACAATTTTAGTCCTGAGACTGAGTTTACTTATGTAAAGGGTGTTTTTTGAGAGGTATAGAACTTTAAATTGCAATAAAACAACGATGTATTATTCGATTGACATGAATTTTTTTTTATTCGAAAGATATTCTTGTGGCATTACATTTTAAATATGATTTCTGGCATAGGACTGCCACGGCTGGCTCGGATGTAGTCCAATCTGGACGTCCAATTTTCGATGACTTTTTCCAACATTTGTGGCCGTATATCGGCAATAACACGGCGAATGTTGTCTTCCAAATGGTCAAGCGTTTGCGGCTTATCCGCATAGACCAATGACTTTACATAGCCCCACAGAAAATAGTCTAGCGGTGTTAAATCACAAGATCTTGGAGGCCAATTCACAGGTCCAAAACGTCAAATTAGGCAGTCACCAAACGTGTCTTTCAATAAATCGATTGTGGCACGAGCTGTGTGACATGTTGCGCCGTCTTGTTGGAACCACAGCTCCTGGACATCATGATTGTTCAATTCAGGAATGAAAAAGTTAGTAATCATGGCTCTATACCGATCACCATTGACTGTAACGTTGTGGCCTTCATCGTTTTGGAAGAAGGATTCCACCAGCCCATAAAGCGCACCAAACAGTCAGTTTTTTGGATGTAACGGTGTTTCGACATACACTTGTGGATTAGCTTCACTCCAAATGCGGCAGTTTTGTCTGTTGACGTAGCCATTCAACCAGAAGTGCGCTTCATCGCTAAACAAAATTCGCTTATGAAAATCGACCATTATTTTCGAAATAAAATTGCACAATTTGAAAGCGTTGTTCAGGCGTGAGTCTATTCATGATGAATTGCCAAACCAAACTGAGAATAAATCACTTGACAGCTGTTAAATAATATTTTTATTCTTCTACCACCAAGTATCAGATAAAATAATATCATTTATCAGGTTTCAGCTGACTTATAGGAAAAAAAAATTGCATCTTGTATCATAAAGCATAAATAATAATATCCCTTCTAAAAAAAGGGAAAATAAAAAAAAATTATTTTTTTCTATATTTCCCGTTCTCGCATATCATTTTAAAAATGTAGATAACCAGAACCAGTAATCAAGGAATATTCCTTAAGGAATAATAAAAAGATGAGCGAAAAACGCACTGCCCTCTAAATCTAAAACAGGGGTGTCCAACACGCGGCCCGCATGTGGCCC
Source organism: Trichonephila clavipes (assembly GCA_019973935.1). Classification (NCBI taxonomy): domain Eukaryota; kingdom Metazoa; phylum Arthropoda; class Arachnida; order Araneae; family Nephilidae; genus Trichonephila; species Trichonephila clavipes. The sequence goes on along the minus strand of BMAU01019482.1, from coordinate 671,762 downwards.
ACCAGTACGTAAGTTGCGGCCCGCCGACTATTTTTAAAAAAAATTTAAATATCTGGTTTTGAAGTTTCTTCATTTTGAAATTTATTTAAGGGGAATTTATATATATATACACATATAAATCTACAATGTATTTGCCTGTTAACTGTTGTTTTAAAATAAATCATTTTTTGATAACAGAAACGTCCTTTAGATTAAAATATATTTATATTGTATCAAGCAGTTACGTTTGATTTTACTATAATAAATTCTGAATTGCATTATGTATATCCTGTACTATGGATGGTACATGATTCTCTGTGTGTGCGACTTTCATTTCTCCTCCTCCTTTTCTGTTTGGAGTGCCCAAAAAGCAAGAGGTAGCCAGGGACGTTTTTCAAAAAATTATTCAGGACGATTAAGATAAAAGCAATGTATACTTAATCGTTTGAGAATGACAGCATAATCAAATTTCAACAATGAGTAAGGAAATATCAATTCAAAAGGAACTCCGTAATTTTCAAGAAAATGGCAACACACACTGTAATCTTTTAAACATTATTTGATCATTGCATTATCATATTATATAAACATTATTATATTATCTATGTCTGTATAGATGAAAAATAATGAAAACAATAATAGTAATTCATTTTGTTTTAAATTTTCACTCCAATAAATGTTTTTTTTTTTTGTTTCCAAATCTGATATAAGTATACATATTTTTATGTGCGGCCCGCGGGATTACAATGTTTTTCCAAAGTGGCCCGCAAGGTCATTTGGGTTGGACACCCCTGCACTAAAACAACGGAAAATTCTACTAAGCAAGTTCTACAAGCTAAGATCTTTGAATCGTTTTTTTTCAACAGATATGTATGCTTAGAAAATACTTAAATTATTACTGAAAATAAAATTTCAGTATTTTTAAGCGCAAACTGAATGATTTAGAACTTTTTCATAAGAAGTATTTGAGTGTTTGTTATCAAGAAATTTTAATTTTAATTAATTTTACAAAAGATTATTAATTGCATGTGTGTGTAGTCAAATATATAATGACGCAAAAAAGACAGGAAAAGTCACGTACGTAATTAATCAAAATAATCTCATGTATTTTTTACGATTTCTTATTAAAGAAAGAGAGACATTGATTTTAATATTAAATTATCTAATCTTGCATCACTTATATTATTTTTTCATGGTTAGAAATGCAATACAGTTCCTAATAAAGGTTATTTAGAGCCTGTATTTTGTTTAACTGATTACTTTAATTGAACTGTTGAGCTTTTGCTTAACTCTAATTTCAGGAAATTTATTTTCGTTTTTGAACCAAAACTAATGTAATAAAAAGTATGCGTTAAAAAATGAGGAACTCGTTCAGTCTGGAAACATAATGACTATTGTAAAAAATAAAATTTTACTAAATGTATACGTACAAGCAACAATATTAACATATCTGTTTTTATTTTTGTTTTCTGCAAGTTGAGAACATTCTGAAGATAAATCCAAATCAGTAGCTTGTTGAATAGTCTGTAAATAAAAGAAAATGAATGATTTTGTGAATTTTTATCTTTTGATTTTCTTACATGGTTATTTGAATCAAATTACATTTAATCAAATTATGCTTTTTTATGACTTGTGTATTTAAACTAGCCAAATGAAATCATATAATACATACATTTTTTACAAACATAAACACATTAACAAACTTAGCATAATTCATAAGATACGCATGAACACAATCAGTGTAGAACAAAATGCAAAAAGTAATAGCTGATATATTCCATTTATCAGGAACATAAAGTAATCTAAAAGATTTAATTTTAGGATTAATTTTTCCCTACGAAACTTTTAAAAAATCGAGATATAATAATAAACATAATGATTAGAATCATCTGGCAATAATTTCTTGACATGATGCCGTTTATTTCTTCCTTTATAAAAATAAATGTTTCCAATAGCTCAGAAACAAAACCCTATGTTCAAATTAACAGATATAGAAAAAATATAGAAAAATTAGAAACATGTAATTATTTAAATAAAGTATGCCTATAAGTTAATAATTATTCGTATAAAATCTCACAGATACGGTAGTAAAAACGTGTTTATGCTAAACTTGTGATTTCAAAAAATAAACAAATCATATGCCAATAAACTGAAATGACAGGTTTTCATATATTCACATACATAAGAGAGTGTGGGTATGTTCTATGCATTGTTCTTTTGCTATTTTCTGGAGTAAGAACATGGCAACACACATGATGCTATGAAAGAATCAATCTCAGTATTTCTTCGGAACGAATGCTCTAAATAGTGAGATAAGTGTTACATACATATTCAAATTTTCCAAATGCACATAACTTTTGAATATTTCAAAATGAGGAGAATGGTAATCGGATGTCTGCATAGGTAGAGCAAAACGAGATTGCAGCATCCGACAAGAGACTAAATTTCACTTACAACGCCTACATAAAACCAGTTCTTAAATTTAATGAAATTCTAATCAAGAATTCAGACGAAGTTGGCTGTCCCAGAGAAAGCTCAGAATAGAGCATAATAACAGTAGAGGTTGTGTTAGTCCACATAGCTGGTCTTCAATCTTATACTGCAAACCCTCCCATTGCCTCTGAGATAAAGATACAAGCGGCTAATACATTTGTTAGGTTGAGAGCATCTCAGCGAGCAAACTGAATTAAAAGCTAACTAGTGGGTAGCCTTAAAACTCATATCTCTTTGGTCGAAATTCGAGAAGGACGTTTGGATGAAATAAATCTAAATATTTTAGTTGAAAATATAAACAAGCTAGTTGATCCACTGAGGGTTTTGGAAATAGCCCATGATTTAAAAATGGATGAAAATGGGAAGAAAAGACACATTAAATACTTTTAGAAATAAGTTATTCTTTATCACTGTCAGACAAGAAATATCTTGATTCGTGTATTTACAAATGGCTCTAGAATAAATGGTGCTGCTGATGCAGGTTTGTACTTTAAATTGTCGAACATTTTCTAAGCTTTGATGTGAAAGTACATGCGGTCTTTTTGGCTGTGTCTAGTTTGAAATCTAGAATCGAGTCTTTTATAAATGCCACCATTTTTGTTGATTCCAGATTGGCCTTAGAGGCAATAGCTCTGAACCTCCTCTTGGGACAAAAAAACGAAGATATCAGGGAACTAAATATGAACGGTAAAATCATAGAATTCTAGAGGATACCATCTCAAGGGGATATTGAAGTTAATAAAAAAGCAGATTTTGCAAAGAGAAGTGCAGAGTTATCTATTGAACAACGTCCCATTCCTTTGAATTCCCTTAGAAGTATACAAGAAAATGTTACGTTGGTAAACAACAAAAAATTATCGATTAAGTTGAGGAGTAGACTCTCGGTGAATATTAAAGATGATGGGAATGAGTTTAGTCATAGACCACATAAAGTGTGGCTGTAGCTAATTCCTCATTAAAAACAGGGCATGGTTGCTTAACCGAACACTTCAGCAGATTAAGCATTTTGACGAACAGCCTTTACCCTATTTGTAAAACTGACACTACTAATACCCTTGCTCATCTAACCGAATCTTAATCACTTAAATCAGAATTTGACAAAACCTTCTGTCAATTTATATTCTCTTATAGTTACAAATATTGCAAAAATATTAGCAATAATTTAAAAAATTGAACATCACTTTTTTTGCTTGATAAATGAAAGTCCTATTAACTTACTTCGTACTCCTTAGAAAATCCAATATCTCCATCAGCATGCAGATTGCAAACATGATCAGGCCAAGCACATACATCAATTGAACTGCCGTCACTGTCACCTGTAAAGCATATTTAAACATTAAATGTATACCTCTCTGAGCGAAAAGTTATAGAAATTTTCTGAAAAACTGAAAACATAACCCCTTTTTATAACATAACAAATTCTAAAAGAAAATAAAAGAATAATAATCTATAAAGTGTATTTCAGCTGTTGTGGTCGTTAGTGTATTTTAACAGAAAACTACGCATTGGCAGAAACTTAAAATACAGACACTTCCAAATGTGAGAGAGACAACCAAAAAGTGGTTTAAATTGCATTAATTAAATTATATTTTTCAGATAAAAATTTCAAAAAGGAGTAAAATTAGGCAGGTGACGTTTTTTCATTAGACCAATTAGGTTATTTTCCTTTCCAAGACGTGAAAGACATGGCGTTATAACAGAAATAAATGGGATGATTCAATATAAGAAAAATTTGGTGGAAAAAACTTTTCATAGTTATAAAAAAAATCAATTATAAATAAAGTTTATAATTCAGTAGGTAATCAAAAATACTTTTTTTTTAAATTTACAATTTTGTCATAATCGAGTATTCGTTTTTACACAGCTGAATGAATCGAGACCAATAATTTTTAGATTTAACTTTAAAAAGAAAACATAAAACAATCTCTTAATGAATAAATTAAAATAGAAAGTAATTTTCGACCTTATTTGAAGCATTACTGCAATTGATATTACACTCAGTAAACAATAGAAAAATTCCTTTGCAACTAATTGTTCCTCTTAACTTCTGTTAATGTCCGTATGAGTCACAGAAGTGGAAAAATTAACTAGTCATTGCTATGGATATTATTGGTATGATAAGACGTTAAGATGTTATTGGATAAAAATGTTATTGAATTCTTGAGTTTCTTGTATCGGTCAGACTGCCGTACGCTATTTTATAATTATTGGCAAAGGTGTTCAAATTTTTAAAAAATAATGATAAAACGTAAACTATAGAGAAAAACAATACACAAATGTATTTATATACAAACCAAAAGTTTTTGACATTTCAGACGTAGCACGCTTTCGTGGAGGATCATCCAGATAGTAATAGGCAGCTTGAAAGTATTTCCTAAGTACAAATATGAAAATTATCACTAAAGTTAATATTTAAATCCAGTTTAATGTTGATTTAAACTAAGGATACAAGATAACTTTATGGAGCTTTAGGAGTTATCATAAAAGAAACACATATGCTACAAATGTATAACAAAAATGCTACACATTTTGTTATTTTTTATTACAAAAACCATTCACATATCTAATGAAAGCAAAAATTTATGAAAATAGAAAAGATATCAAATCGAAACATAATGGTATCGTGATTTTAGAATTTCTATAAACTAAAGGTAACACACAGCGTACTTATTTTCTCCAATTTTTACTAATTTATTATTCCTGCAATATTTTTTTAAAGAAAATACTGACTGCGTTCAGAAATTTTGTAACTAAAAAAGAGCTTTTTACAAAACTAAATATCTCTATAATGAAACCCAATTTTATGAATTTAAAATTTATTAAATTTTTAAATTTCATTATTTATAATATTCATGTTCTTTTGGCATGCACTTACATAGAGGAGGAAGGAATCTCTAAAAATAATATTTTATAAAATATTCATTATTGTATGAACAATCATCATTTAAATGTTCCGGGGTAAAACTTATATAAACTTGAAAGACGAAAAAAGGCTTCACAAATCCAAAACTCTTTAAAATTCAAGTCCCATCTCAGTTTATCAGAGAAAGTTTTCATCTTCATTAGTGTTTTTATAAACTTCCACATAGAAGCCTTTAAAACCAAGACACTGTTATATTTTTTTTAAATGGCACTTATATATTGAAAAAAAGGGAGCAAATATTGTTTACTTTCCAACATTACAATTTTCGGAGAAAGGGCTTTTAAAGTATTTTTTTATAAGGCTATGTACAGTGGTATAGAGTGATTTTATTTTCAACTTGTTTAATGAAAACAAAAATAATTTCCAGAACCAAAAATAAATAATAGACATGAAATGTTTTCTTATTTGCATATACATAAAAAAATGCATCCAAGTATTAAAAATTATTACATCAACAAAATGTTTTCATAAACAAATTCATATCAAAGTGATATTTCGAGACCAATGAATCCTTTGCTAAAACTAACAGAAATAAAACAATACAATTTAAGGAACAAAATAGTAGTCAATAGCAAGTTGCTAATGCAATGAAAAGTTACATGTAATATTTATTTATTGTAAATAATTACCAATCAGTATATAAATTAGTGGTACTATATATATATATATATATATATATATATATATATATATATATATATATATATATACGGCATGTTCTCTATGAACATTCAAACAATTTGAAAGAAGTACTATGTCCAGTTTCGAAAATAATGTTAAAAGTGCTTTGACTACATAATCATCTCTAAAGGATAAACCTTGAAAAAAACTTAACATAGATACAATTGTTATCCAAAGCAAATATATTAACTTTGACTTCCTTGAAACAAAAATGTCTATCATCTAACAGTTTAATCTCATTCACGAATAATATCAGAGAGAAATGCTACGTCAAGGCTAAATATTCCTTATCATTATTATTTCTTGTACTATTTTAGAGCAAGAAATCTTACACATAGTTGAATGAAAAAAGTTGTAACAATATCTCTAAATTAATATTGCCTTTGAAAATTTCTTTATTTTACTTTTACAAAGAACTTGAAATTACGTTTCATTTATTTCGGATGCAATATCTCGCTAATTAACTTTCCCACTTTCGATACTTATAAAGGAGAACTTTAATGTATCATATGTATGAAGCTGTACAGAAAATTAGAAAAAATTTAGTACATTTAGATTATTGTACTAATAAACATATAAATATATAACTTTCAATGCAAGAAAATCTGATAGTATAAAAGTTTCTGAAGACTGCATTTAGGGACACTGCCCTTTGAGGATACATTCGAATTGTCATGATCAAAGAATACTTCACACCTTAATTCCAGATAAAGCACAGGAAAGTTTGAAAAACATTAGCATATACATTTTTGGATATTACTCTTATGTGAAAAACGCACGGGGGCTTAATTTTTATAATAAAATAGTTCTTAAAATATAGTTTATGATTAACTTTAATTTTTTTAACGCGCAATTTGGGCCTTGGTCAAGTGACCCCACTCTTCAAACTTTTACACCCTGCCAACTTGAGGACTTCGAGTTACAACTTATTTAAGGGGACATGGTACGATTTACACTAAAATTTTTAATTTAAGAATTTTCATAATTTTTTTGGTTGCCTCCAATGTGCGTATACTATGTAAAACAGGTTTTATACTCAAAATTTCATAAAAGGCTAACCATTTAATTTTTTAAGGAAAAAACTTAAATTTTGGGAAGTGATTTTAAAATGCTACTCCCCCTACAAAAATTTACATACACGCACGAAATTTGGTTAACAAGTACATCAAACCATGTGTAACAAAAGTTGGTATGGGTTTTGCGATAACATCATTGGTATTCATGCAATACTTCTTTTTATGAAGGCTGATTGAAAATTCCTTAGAAAAAGTATGAATTCTGAGTTCAATTATTTTTTAAAAAATAAGTATTGCTTTGATTCAAAAATGCATACCAACTTTTGTTACATGTACTATTAGCAATAGGTAAAAAAAAATTCAAAGCATTAGGCACAATAGAAAAAAAGCCTTAGCATTTTAAATGAAGACAAAAACCAGTTATTTTATCTTTCTGAGATAAGACCGTTTAAAGTTTTGATTTGCCATAGCAATGTGAATAAAAATTAACATAAAAGTTATAATAATTCTGCGTTTTTTAAGTTTAGAGATTTCAAATTTTCTGAGGTTAAAGAAATATCTATAAAGAATAATTTAGGCTAAAAAAGTTAGATTTGATTTTTTGACCGATTTTTGTCAATTGAATCGTACCGTATCCCCTTAAGGCAGTCTTTGGTTAGTTTGTGACGGGGCTTTACATGACTTTCAACTAATTATCCTCTTGGGGAATCTTTGGGCCAGCAATCGCATTATTTCACAGCAATCCCTCTCAAGAAGAAACCATGATATGCTAATTAGCTAGTGTATATATAGTTAAAAAGTTTAATAATCGTAGATTAGAAGTAAGAAAGGAACGGAGTCGCTAAAAGCAGTGCTGATACAATAAGAATCAGAATTACGCAGCGTGACTAAAGGACGGATTTTAACTACTAGAATAAATTAGGGAAGTTAGGATTATTAAGATAGCATTGATTAAAGTTAAGCTATTCGGATTCCGTACGCTTATTCACATAAGGTTGGCATTCTCCTTATATCACTCCAAAGGTTCTGTTTATAGATTGCTTGTTCTGGAACATTATCTTTGGTAATAATAAATTAGATTTATCATTGTTAGTCTTGGTCATCCATTTTTCCTTCCCACATATTTAAGTCAACAAGATGATGAGAAAGAAATTTTAAAGAATAGGACCCGAATTCGGAATATTTTTTCAGATATTAAAGTGCTCCAATATTAATATTATATTCTGGATTCACAAACCTGTAGAGAATCACTTATTTTATCATGCTCTTCCTTTTTATTTGAGTTCATGTGGTTTTTCTTGTATAAAATGTGTCTCCCATTTTTTTCTTCTATACCGTAATGCTAAATGAGCTCTCCTTTTACATGTTAAAATAAAATATGACTTAATTATGGAATATCTTGAAATTTCAAAAATGATACATTTTAAACAAATGTATGAGTTATTATGTTACATATATTCAAGAAAATAGAACCATTTTTCTGTCTAAAAATGTGCTCCTTGTTTAGTTCAAGCTTTTGTACAGTTGGCAAAAACAGTCTTATAACGTGCATCGGTCTCTCTATGTATCAAGTCTTCACGGATACCAGGACTCGACATAAATAATGAGTTGGTGAGAATGATCAATTGACTACCGCGGCCATCCCCCAAACAGTAACAAATATGTCAGAGTCAAAGATCAGAAGCTAAAAGTTTTCTTTTTGAATTTTCAGGGAGTAATAGATATGTAAAGCTCTCAATAGATATGCAAAGCAATGCTCTTATTCTAATGTTAGTTAAAAATAAGTAAAAAATGTTTTAAAAAAAAGAAATTTTTTGAAAAGACATTTATAAATAGCTCTATGGATTTCAAACTATTATATATGGTTAAATTTTTCAAAAAACTAGCTATTAGAGTGCAAATTTAGGTAAAACAAAAAATATCATCAAATTTCTTTCATAAAAATGTCATAATACCTCCATAATACGAAAGCCAAGATTGCTACTAGTAATACTAATGAGACGCAGATAATTCCTGCGATAATTCCAACACCAATTGTAACTTCTTCCAAAGCACTAGTCGTCAGACCTAATGAGGAAATAAGGAGCATTCATTTCAAATAGACATTTGAATTAAATTTTAAAATTATAACTAAAACAAACTTATCTCTAGGTATATAAAATAAAGCATAGATATATAAATGCAAAAAATTCAGTATTTAGTTAATTTATATTTTCAGTTACACATTGACTGAAAACAGGGATTTTCTTAAACAAGAAATAAGATAAAACACAAAGCTATATCATAACATTGATACAAGAAAAGATAAAATACAAAATAATGCGACAGAAAAATTCCGTATAATAATATTCATTGTGATATGTTAAGTCGCAGATTAAAGAAAAATAAATCTTTAACACTTACTTTGAAGAAATATTTTCTTTAATTCTGAATAAGGACCTTTGAATAGCTTAGAGTGTTCAACAACACTTCTGCTAGCTCCCTGAATTTTTACTTCATACATCACATTTGATGTTAAATTTGAAATCACCATCTGTTAAAAGTGAAGTAAGAAAATAGTTTATATTAAAAAACAAGATTTTCTTATATAAAGAAGAAATGCCGAGAATTTTAAACTCTTGTTTAATAATTTATAAGAGCTTAAATGAAAGTAAATTTTTAATACATACTGCATGACTCTGTCTTTCTTGAGATGAAGATACTGATATTTCTTCAAAATCCCACGTATTTTCAGAACGATATGCAATAAAATAATAGTCAATGCGATGGAAAACAACTTTCGGACGATCCCACTGCACATAAATACTATCAACTGACTGACATGTGAGATTAGTAATTATCGGAGCACTGGGACCTATACAAATAAAACAAAAATTACAACATACATATCAATTTATGTAAAAAATAATTTCCTCAACAAAAATTTAAAAATGATACATATTTTTAGCAGAAAGTTTTTATTATCTACTTACTATTAGTTTACTTTTTTTTTATCGAAAATACCTTTTTTTTCTCTCCCAAATATTTTTTTTTTTCTTAAATACCAATGTTTATCACAAACCTACTTAAGGTATTCGACTACGTTCGGAACTGTGATTTTGCAAAAGAGTATAAATGGATAATATTTATGATATATAGTGTCACTTAGATTAGAAAATGTATATAAAATTGTTTTAAGAATAGTATTACAATAAAAAATTATTTAAGTACAATATTTTGACAAAAAATGAACATAGAATGACCCATTTTCAAAATATTCTTCTTTTGTGAAAAATGCTTCTATTATAATAATATTTTTCCTGTATATAGCTCAGACCTCTGTATGGAGGCTCAACTAGAATTTTTGAAATATATAACTTAGAAGTGGGTTTATCCATGCTTTAAGACTACAGATGGGAGAAATTTTAAGAAAAAATGTCGATAATTATTTCAATTGGTTGTAAGTCTGGAAATAATGTGAATTTTTCAAAATTCATAGTTGAGCCTCTGTACAGAGGTCTGAGCTATATACAGGCAAGATATTGTTATAATAGAAGCATTTTTCACAAAAGGAGAACATTTTGAAAAAAGGTTATTCTAAGTTAAATTTTTGCCGAAATATTGTATTTAAATAATTTTTTTTTGTCAAAATGTCCTTAAAACAGTTTTATACATGTATTCTAATTTAAGTGACACTAAATATCATGAAAATTATCCATTTATGCGTTTTTTTAAAATCACGGTTCCGAACGTAGTCGAATACCTTAAGTTAAGCACTAAGAAAATTTTATTCAAAAAATTATATTTAACATGATTTCTTGATCATTTTGAAATATTTTAGAACTTTTCAAACTCACACAAATTTTAACACCGAAAATTGAGTTGTGAAGAGAGCTGCTAAATCGTTACTCAGAATCAGAGGTTAATTCTTCGTGTAATATTGACATGATTCAATGGTTGTGTTAACAAAAAGAGCATTATTTCTTTATATTAATTCTGAAACACTATGAAATGAAATGTGGTGTAGAAAAAAAATAGATTGTTGACAAATGTACGTAAATCGAGCAATGATATCTTAAAATATAATATATTAAGAATACAATAGATTAAATAAAAGCAATATAATTTTTAAAAGAAACTCAAAAAACATCTTAGAGACATTTATACAGGTATTGTGTAAATATTAGATTTATTCAATTAAGAGCTTTACTTACTTTGAACATCTGTAATGATTTCCAAACTGTTGCTTGCTAATCCTTCATTCTTACCAGTATAAGCTTTCACCCATACTTTATACTGTGTATACGGTTCTGTAAAAGTTTAGATCCCAATGAAATACAAAAAGCAAAAAATAAAATTTAAGAACATTCTGTTTTTCATATTATCTTTAAGAGATTTAAGGAATGTTTAAAAATAAATTATTATACATATATATATATATACACGTCACTTACTTAAAGAACCAAGAACGTATTCCATAACTTGCAGAGGGTTTGAAACTTTTTTCCTTTCAGTATGATTTGGTCCAACATCTAAATGATATATGTTATAACCTTGAATAATGCCGTTGGCGTGTTCGGGTTCTAGCCATCTTAACTTAACTGAATTGTTTGTAATACGAGTGGCTGTCAAGTTTCTAGGTCGGCTTGGAGCTAGAAAATTGTATATATATAAAAGTTTGTATGTAATTATTTTGAAAATTAACACAAAAGTAATGCAATAAAATATACCAATACCGGGAATAATAAAAACTACAAAATCACTTTTAAACCCAAAGAAAATAAGATGAATAAAAAGAACCAGCTGATTTTCCCTTTAAAAATGTTTAATTTCTCTTGCATAAATTTTACTTTTGCACTTGAAATAAAACTTTAAAGTGCAAAAATAAAATAATAAATCAAAATATAATATTTAAGTATCCAAACACGTTGAAATGAACAAATTCGGTCAAAATACATATTTTTATTTTTATTTTTTTGAATAAAGCTCTTTTAGTTTCATAAAACATATTTTGTTTTCGTTCTACATTACCTAAAGGCCAAGTTATAATCAATTTTATACAATTAGAAAACATGAAGTGGGTCTATAATCTACCAGAAGTGGACATTTAATTTGTTCAAAATCTTGCATGGTGAATCTGATAACTCAAAATATTATGAATGCATTTCTATAAAACTTTTTGAACCTGATATTTTTATTATTTTCTAGAGAATGTAATAAAATATTTCTTATTGTATGAATATTTTTTTGAGTTATGGTTTTTTATTTAAATAATGGTCTCAGAAAGAAAGTCACATTTCATATAATATTTAATCGATCAGCTCTATATAAATTTTAAATTTTAAGGAAACATTTAAAATTTTAGTACATTCTCTAATTAAATGCATTTAATTGGTTTTGGTAATACTTTTACTGATATAAGTTTATTACTTTTTCTCTGCTTTAAAGTTTTTCAAAAAATATTGCTAAAATGTCACTTATAATTGTGTTTTCTGCAAAATTTAGATAATTTCTTAAAAAAATATTGTGTTAGTTAAAAATGGTAGCATTCATTGGTAGCGATTCCTAAAATAGCATTTCAAATGTTTTAGCGTGCTATTTTTTAAAAGAAGTGTTCCGAACGCGTTCAGATACCTTAAGACAGGGAACCCCGGACGTCTATGTGCCCGCGAAGCTATTTTTGCACGCCCGCGACTGTCCGTTATATACTATATTATATCAACCCGCGGTAAACTACGGGTTTTTGCGTGGCCGCGAGTTTCATCATACTTTTAGAAATAAAATATACGCCATAAAGTTATTGTACTCGCAACACTATTCTGTTACCATTAGTACTAGTAACATTGTTTTGTCTTATCAGTTGTTATTGTCGTTGAAAATCCCTGCGTTGAATCTGCAGCACAATAAAAATTTTCTCAGCGATTTAACTTATAAAACTGTTTAATTTTTATTTTAGATTTCTCACCCTAAGAATTAAAGTTCTGTTTCGGTTCAAAATATTTATGTGAATCGTTGTTTTCAACAATAAACACAATTAAATCAACAATCATATTTCGACTTAACGATAGCAATCTCGAAGATGCTATATAAGATCGGGAATATCATCTTATATTCCTCACTTTGAAAAATTAAAGGATGCAATGCCAAAAATCGTATTAAATGTAACTATTTTGAATTTTTTGTTACCTTTTTAATGTGGGATATAGTTTATGATGCTTATGACTGCTGTAAAAAAAAGGAAATATTAAGAATTGTTATATAGATTTTTTTTAACGCCCCCGCCTGAAATTTCCTATTTGTCAGATATGCCCAGAAGGGGAATAAGGTTAAGAACACCTGCCTTAAGTAAACATTTGCTTGTTGAAATACTTTTTGCACTGTGAATTATTGATAATTTCGTTTCTAATTTTCATCAATCGTCTTTCAATAATTAAATACAGTTTTATTGGAAACACAAATTTATATATAGTTAAGCTTTTATCATAAAAAACTACTCGTATTTCCCTAGTGCACAAATAAATGGGAGTAATCTGATCAAAATTATTTTATTTAAAAAATTATATTTTTTATTCAGATATAGAAATACATGGATTTTATTACAAAAATTAAAATGTCGGTAAAAAGTATGATTTATATGAACGAGTGTGATCATCAGCAACTACAATAAAACTTTATGGAAAAAATATACTAATTACTGTTTGTTTTTAAAGGAATTGGAATTAACAGTAGGTAAAAATTGAGAATATATCGCACTTTTGTAATTCATTTTTTTATGCTTGTTGGTCTACAAGTTTTTTTTAAATAGGATATTGTTTGTCATGCCCAGGAAATATCGTTTATACTATACATTAAAATGGCGAAAAATCAGATGCATAGAAATTGAACTATCACCATCTTAATGTGTATCACTGTGTATTCCAAAGACTGGATCAATTTTAATAAAAAATATCAGTATCAAGATCTATCCAGACTTCCCATGATTTACAGTTCCTACTGAAGATCACTTTCCTGATATTTCTGTCGAAAAAGAAGGAATACTAGCGTCCTCACCGATTCAATTTATTTTAGTTTGTACCGCAACAGAAACAACAATGCTGGCTGCTTTGTTGCCCTGTAGCTCTAAATGATATCATTATTAAGCACTAATTCGTAAAATAAAATTGTCCGAAAATATTTACATTTTCATTATCTTTGTTAAAAAACAAAAGACTTATTATAAAGTTAACTCATCAGCATTTGCGAGAGTTAAACAAAATGCAAGCAATATTTTATCACAAGACAGAACATAAAACAACATTTTTTTTACATATTTTATATTAGCTCAAAAATGCTTTGGACTTCGGTAAAATTTGAACAACATATAAAAAACAAAAAAAATTGACATGAATTGCATAAATATAAATTGTTAAGAGAACAACATAATTACCTCCTTCGTCTGTCATAACTGCTACTGTAGTCGCTGGTCCTATTCCAGCAGGGTTAAACACTTGAAGTGAAATTAAATATTGTGAAAAAGCATTTAGGCCGCGAATGGTAAATTCCTAAATAAATGAATGAAGCAACAAATTTAAGAAACATTTACGGAAAAAATATGCATAAATTGTATTTTTGTAAACATAAGATTATTTGTATTATATATTCAAAAAAGTCAAAATGATTTACTCAGGCTCGAGTTCAATAATTCTAATATAATATATATAAAGTCACATTAAGATTATTTCACAAAATTTATAAGACAAGCGCGTGCGAATGCCTTTTGTATAAATAGTGGTTTAACAGTCTTAAAAATTATCTATTAGTAATATTAGTTCTCAAAATATCGATACTTTGTTTTCCATTAATTCTAATGAAGTCGATACGTATCCAGATTGCGTCAAAAATAATAGTTACTACTTTAATTTTTTAGAAGTTCAGAAGTGTGAAATGCATATTTCTACCTTTTAAAAATATTTGTAAGACATTGACGAGATTTTTAAAACGAAAATTTTATGAATAATTGATAATGTAAATCCAACGAAATTGTAAAATAATCGAGATGGGTTTATAGATTTCACACAAAAACGACAACTATATGTTTTTTGGGGAGGGGGAATTAAAACTTCCATTAACTATGTATTTTAGTCTATAAACCATCACATTTGATATTTTAAATATATATATATATATATATATATATATATATATATATATATATATATATATATATATATGGGTAAAGCCATGATGAAATGTACAATAAAAATAGATGTTTGGGGGGACACAGGGAAAACAAAAAACTCAAAACCAGATATAATGCTTGTTGCAGGAATAAAGCTGTAATCTGACCATGGCTTCAATTTTATGCCAAATTTCATTCATCGTAGTGGCTGTCGAATGGTGGGAAGTTAATTTCTCAACAATTCATCGAAGAGGATCGATACAATACAGACAACATGAGATAGTGTATTGTTGAAAAGTAGCATCCCTGGAATTCTTAAAGACGGGGCTCAACCATGGATCTTAATACGTCGGAAATGTAACAGTGGATGTCTAAAAACTGGCTATGCGAACGAGAGGTGACGGGGATGTATACACAATGATATACCATATGACAGAACACCAGATGCTGACCCTATATCACGAACGTAAGCTGGAAGCGTTCTTTCTCCTCTGTGCCTCCACACAAGGATACGACCAACATGATGGTGTTTGCAGATTCTAGATTTCATCCAAGAAGACGACGTGAGACTACTATTATGTTCATGACCGTCGCTCAATGCATTAGTGCAGGTGCAAATGTCTCTGCCGCAGAGTCGAGTGAAGCCGTAGTAATGGTCGGTGTACCGGTAGTTCTTGGTACTGCAGACGTCGTCACACTGTCCGTGTCACCCTACAAACGAGCCTAGATCCTGGCTTTGGTTAAGTAACGTCAGGAACTAGGCTCGTTTGCAGCATAACATAGCTCTTCAGCAGCATGGCTGTACAATCCTGCAAAGCTGAATCCTGCAAAGCTGTGTTGAAAACATATCTATATAGACATTAGTGACAGTGAGCAGAAGCATTTCTTTTCTTCTGTGCCTCCACTTAAGGATACGACCAACATGATGCTGTTTGCAGATTCTAGATTTCATCCAAGAAGACGATGTAAGGCTACTACTATGTCTATGACCGTCATTCAGTGCATCAGTGTAGGTGCGAATGTCTCTGCCGCAGAGTCAAGACATGCCGTAATAATGGTCGGTGTACTGGTAGTTCTTGGTACTGCAGACGTCGTCACACTGTCTGTGTCATCCTTCAAACGAACCTAGATCCTGGCTGTGGTTAAGTAACGTCAGGAACTAGGCTCGTTTGCAGCATAACATAGCTCTTCAGCAGCATGGCTGTACAATCCTACAAAGCTGTGTTGAAAACATATTTATATAGATATTAGTGACAGTGAGTAGAATCATTTCTTTTCCTCTGTGCCTCCACTTAACCCTCTAAGCGGTCTGCATGTAAAGTTTCGCCATTCTGGAGATGCTTCGAAAGTGCACCACACGTATTTTTTTGCCTTCAGGTGGGGTTCTCAAAAGCGGTTGAGATGTATTTTTAAGAATGCAGCTCAGCCGCTTTTGGGAATCTTGCTTGAAGGCAGAAAAAGCATCTCTGAAATGGCGGGATTTTACGTGCAGACCGCTTGGAGGATTAAGGATACGACCAGCATGATGCTGTTTACAGATTCTAGATTTCATCCAAGAAGACGATGTAAGGCTACTACTATGTCCATGACCGTATTTCAGTGCATCAGTGTAGGTGCGAATGTCTCTGCCGCAGAGTCAAGACATGCCGTAATAATGGTCGGTGTACTGGTAGTTCTTGGTACTGCAGACGTCGTCACACTGTCTGTGTCATCCTTCAAACGAACCTAGATCCTGGCTTTGCTTAAGTAACGTCAGGAACTAGGCTCGTTTGCAGCATAACATAGCTCTTCAGCAGCATGGCTGTACAATCCTACAAGGCTGTGTTGAAAACATATCTATATAGACATTAGTGACAGTGAGTACAAGCATTTCTTTTCCTCTGTGCCTCCACTTAAGGATACGACCAGCATGATGCTGTTTGCAGATTCTAGATTTCGTCCAAGAAGACGATGTAAGGCTACTACTATGTCCATGACCGTCGTTCAGTGCATCAGTGTAGGTGCGAATGTCTCTGCCGCAGAGTCAAGACATGCCGTAATAATGGTCGGTGTACTGGTAGTTCTTGGTACTGCAGACGTCGTCACACTGTCTATGTCATCCTCCAAACAAGCCTAGATCCTGACTTTGATTTAGTAACGTAAGGAACTAGGCTCGTTTGAAGCAGAACATAGTTCGTTAGCAGCATGGCTGTACTTTCCTGCAAAGCTGCGTGGAAGACGTATCTATGTCGACATTAGTGAGTGAGTAGATGAGACCCCCTACATAGCGTCCTGTATGAACCTCCTGGACCTATCAATTCTTATGACAATGAGGGAATTATGGTCAACGTGAGAAGCAATATAACAAAACGATAAATCTCAATCTCCGTAGAGCGCAATCCTGCTGCCACCACAGTTCAATTTCAACACATGCTAGTAATTACATCAGGCACAACACACCTTTTACTCAAACAATTAATGTCCGAAGGCGCTTCTGAATAAGACATCTGCTGTAAAATATTTCCTTTAATACGAAATGTACAATAATTCAAACACTGTACAATATGTTCTTTAATAATGTAGATCGTGTTACGATTATCAGTGTTGTTCAAATACACCGAAGTGTTAATGATTTGCATATTACAGCATATTGTACTTACACACATATTTGACGTTTGCTACGAGCCACTTTCACGACGAAGTACTCGTAGTTTTAATGATTAACAAGTGGATAAGTGATTAAGTGGAAAATTCTACCATAAATTCATCCAAAGCGAAGACAAATTTCTTTGCCACCCGTGAAACACAGCACCTGATATTTTCTCAAAAATAACAAAATGCCTTGGGGTCGGCATACTAAATACCTTTAGTGTGAACACATTACACAATTCCCTTTTGAGAATAACATATTACATATATAAACACCAAAAACATTTAAATAATTAATAAAGAATGTAAAAAAACTTCCTCTTAAGATAGATTCTCAACGCTCGATGGCTTATGAGAAACTCTGATCTTCGAGCTTTGAGTAAAATTAAAACTCTTCAACAAGTAGTAATAAGAAAACAGGTAACAAAATACTTGAACCAAACTGACAATTCAATAAATTTGTAAATAAAACTCATAATTACACTCCCGCATTAGATTCCTATATTGATTGACCAATTTTATTGATCCTGAATTTTCTTACATATATTACCACTTTTTTAGTTCCACAATTTTGTGGTACTATTTACTTAAATTTAAAATTTTCCATTTTCAAATTTTTTCTGTCCGTCTATCACAGTTTCCAAAGCTTTCGTCATGGCTTGCCCTGTCCACCATCCTGGTCAACTTTTACGTTTTTTCTTCTGCTTTTTGAGCTCTACAATATTAAATTTTAATCCAAACCTGTATTTCAAAGTTCATTATTAAGTACATAAGTTACATTTTTTATAATACAAGATTTTAAGTTACCAGGTACAGAAAAAATTTTCACAGCTATATAAACTATATTGAAAGAGCTAAGTGCTAATTATTCTTAAGAACATTAATTAATAAGAGATTAAATGCAATCACTCCTAATTCCCAAATATTTTCTCAAGTTCCTGAGTGACACATAAATGCATTTATTACCATAATATGGAAATATAACCAGAGGGTAAAAATGGCAAAATATCCGCTTTAAATCAAAGAATGAAGAGTAAAGTTGAATTAGCAGCTTTATTTGAATATTATGTGGTTACAGCAAACAATATTACAAAGACTGTTTTTCCCTTCTAAAAAATATTACGGCTTTTAAAATAACGTAAAATAAAAATTTTTTTTATTCACATATTCCTCTACTATTACTTCTCTTCTCTCCCTATATATATATATATATATATATATATATATATATATATATATCTTGTTCAAATTTTCAATTGTTAATAAAATATACTTTCTATTCATCCATTCAAGTTCAAATACATTTTTTTAAACTTGTAGTGGATGACACTTGATGTTAATACAGTTTTTCAATTAATTCATTAATTAAATTTTATTTTTTAATTTTAAATTTATTCAGCGTTGTTTCTGTCGAAGTTACAACTGGTTGCAATAGATGGCGCCAGTACGTTTTTCTAACAAAATAGGAATTGACTTTAAAAATTTTTTTATATATATTACTTGCTTCTGTTTCTATTAAGAATAAAATATGTATCAATCACGCACAGAAATTACATATAATAACTGTTAAAACTGGTGGAAGTATTTGTACAAAGAAGCTTATAAATCTTATCTTAAGATGGGTTGTTAAAAAGATGAAAAATAAGCATAAAGAAGCAATATAAGTCACTTCAGCTTAAGGCAAATCCTTTTATGTGAAACAATCCCTAAAATAAGTGCCAAATAAAACAATTTACATTTAAATGCAATAAATTTCAAAAAATAAGGTAATCTGGATACTGGAAATAAAAGAGATGGTTGATATGATTACTAGCTTATATTTATCATCTAATAAAAATAAAAAAAGAAATTTCACATAAACCATTTTCTTTAAACTATGTGTTTCCAAGCACATTTTTTTTTCTTTCTCTCTTTCAGCTTTAAACTGCTTCTATAAATCACACTTCAGTGATATTAAACGCGTGAATAGTATTCTAATTATCAAAAATAGCGTTTTCATTACAAGGTACATCCCTTTTACAGATAATTACTAAGGTGCACAACATTTAGACTTGGATAACCAATACCCCCTCGAACGGAAAAGCGAAGCCTTTAATTGTAATTAACGCTTACTTTGAAGAAACGTACAATTTATTTTTTTACAAAATATTGAAAAGATTTTCAATAATCAATACTTAATCTTGCTAACTTTAAATTTATTTTATGAAATCCCCTGTGTTTGAGTTTTTTTTTTTTTTTTTTTTTTTTTTTTTTTGAAAATTTGAGCCTATTATTTTGGATTAGTTAAATCACACACAACTTAATTTTTTTTTCATACATAAATAAGTATATAACCGTCATGTATATAACTGTTACTTAAAATTACAAAAGAAAAATAAGAAAAAAAAGAGTCCTTTTTATATTTTTTTTTTTCGCATTCTATATGTCACAGATTACTATTTAATAGAAGCTTTTTGGCAAGTACACATAATATGTTTAAATAGCCCCTCCATTAGAATTTTAGTTACAAACTTAATTAATCAAACGCAATTTTATTTTTGAAAAGTAGGCATTTTCGAAAACTATATTAAATTAATTGTAGAAAATGTAAAAAAATAGTGACAAGATGACTGTTTCGTCATTTTATAATGTGTAAGATATCTCTAACACCTTGGATAAATAAAAATCTCATCAATCATAATATTAAATTAATTGGCTCAATTTTAAATCACTAACTCCGAGAAAAATTAATGTAAGCGTCAAACAGAGTTCAAAAAACCCATCTAGAGATTTAAACATTTTTTGAAATTTAAGAAAATACAAGAAACTAAAATATAAAAAGTAAAAATATATTTCTGATGAAAGGGGAAATTTTTAATTCATTTTTGTTACGACATTTTTAAAAAAGAATTCTTTATCGGTTTATTCGTGAAGAAGTATGTATGAACATTAACAAAACTTTTAATACAAAATCCTAGATATGTAAACTTTTGTAAAATGCATACTACTAATACTTCTTAGCCTTCACTATGTATACTATTCTTGTATTTTAGTTCCTTACGCTTAGTTTTTGTAGACTAATGGTTTTCTTTCCACTGCAAATGTTTACGCCTCAATTACCGCAAAGACTTATGATTCCTAGAAACTTAACATAATGCCCACTTCAAAATTTACGGCTTTGAGTATTCTTGAAATGTTACGAAAGAAAAACGCTTAAATCCTCTCCTTAAAACAATTTTAGAAACTTTTTATAAATCAGCTCATGCACTTGGGAAATTAGCCTTTAAAATTCTAAGCTAATAAATTGCATTATATAGACTAGTGATTCTCAACCACCGTGCCATGGCACTTTGGTGTGCCGCCAATTTATTTATTTTTTATTTTTTTTATTTATTTATTTTATTATTATTATTATTATTTTGTAATTATTAACTGTACTCTGAGAAAAAAAATGAAATCCGGAAAAGAATTATTCGGCCGTTTTACAGAAATAAACAAAGAAAATCCTTGGCACATGTATATTTAACGCTTTCGCGGGCAGTGGCTAATAGGTCGAGCCACATATTAAAAATTTTTTCTTCAAGCGGGTGGTGGATATTTAGTCTATCCCCATGCATTAATTGAAGCTAAAACGCATAAAAATCAATACAGATGGCAGGACGATATACTTTTTTTTTTTTTTTTTTTTTTTTGCATTTCATGTCCTCTGATGAGTAGTTAAAAACAGTTTTTCTTGGTGTAAATCTGCAAATTGTATTTTGATTACTATAAATAAAATTTCTGATCTGTGAAAAACATTTCGACATGTCTTAAGTATACTTTCCTCTCATCTGAATGAATTAAGCAAATGTGCAGTTAAAAAAATGTTTTACTTAGGTTTTTGGAAAGCTTTTATAAGTGGATAAAGGCTCAATCCACTGCCCACATAGAACAGAAAAATGACCTAGAAATTTTCGCTTTTCCTCCACTCGAGAGAAGGCACTTAGAATCATCTGAGAATGTTGGGGGTCGGAAATATAGACAAACTCTATTTACAATATGTGGTACAATATTCTCGGTTTCGGAAATCTTTCATTACAGATTTTGTGCTCGGAGAAAACGTTTGCATATTATAAAGTTACTAATTTCGCTGTGTAATAATCGAGATTTAACTCTTTATCTACCGAAGATACTTATAAGTACCACCCACTTTAAAATTACATAGAAATACCATTTTGACGAATATTCTGATGATACTTAGCAAGATTATTTTTTTTGAATCCACTCTTTCAAGATATATGGTAGCACGGGTTCTATGATGAGTATTTTAGCGGGGAAGGCGAATAGTTTTATAGCAGAAGTTGCGTTTCAGCTGACATTTTGTCAGCTTGTCATTTTTGTAACGAAAAAGTAGTTAATGTCAAAAGGTGTCTTATTTTATATATATATATGTTAAGGAAGACCTTAGAAAACGATTTGACTGTTTATTTAAAGTGAACAGTGTATATAATTAATTTTACAGTTGAATAACTTTGTGGTACTTTTAAGTACCGACAGCACACGGGGTGTTGGAGCAAGAACTTATTTTTTTTCCATCCGTGTAGCTTATTGTTGCTTTTTGTTGTGTTGAAGCGTCATCACTATAGTGCAATAGATTTATGCTTCTTTTTTTTTTTTTTTGGCATTTCTGTTAGCTTAACATATTTTTTTTTTTTTATTGTTTTATTTTAACGTTTTCAAAATATTTTGAGCTTTGAATCTGAGCTTGTATTTTTTGCCACTCAATTAAATGAAACATCAATTCCTATTTCAAAAATTAACATTTTATTTCATTTTTTGTAACTGAGATTTAACAATAATTTGGGATTTTCAAGGAGCTATTATTATTTATTTTTTAGAATGTCTGGAAAAAAGAAACTCTTTCTTCAAGAGGCTTTGGATTCATAACAGAATCTACTATCTGAAATCAATGATGTATTAACAGAGGATTTTTCAGAAGAAGTCCCAGCAAATTATCTGCTGGAATTTTAGTTAGATTCTTAGGATAACTATGAAGAGACTGAACTCAAGGGGCAGTAGAAAATACAGCATGTTAGGAAAATACAGCATTTCTTACTCCAGGATGCAAGCATTTAATCGAAACCTCACTCAAAATGAACAGTGTGTAATGAATTTCTGTGTATTAATGGGAAAAAAATTGTTTCTTTGAATAGCATCAAATTAAGTTTAAGTGTAAAAAAAGCAAATAAATTTTAAAAATTTAATAACCTTTGAAAATAAATATTTTGCGCTGCAAAATATTAATGTTCTCTGGTTATTTAGTATTTTTAAGAGTTAAAACTGCGTTAAAAAAGTCATGTAGTCTTTTAGTATTATGAGAGTATTTTAGACCTTTGTGTGGACTGACGGTACTTTTAGAGTACCAATTTAATTAATTAGCTCTAACGAACAAAATTTCCGAGAATGCTGAGTATTCTGTTTATGTGTATCCCTTAATTTTCAATGAAGTGATTAAAAAAAATATTGCATGAAAATTTTTTTAATAAATTATAATGCGGTAGATAAGGAGTTAATTTCAAAACATTCGGAAGAAGTAGGAAGAGTCAATGAATTCATTTTGGATTAAAATTAGAGGTGATTTTATAAAAAAACAAAAACAAAAAAAGCTTTAAGAATATTGCTACATCTTTCTACATCTCATTTACGTGAGTTCGGAGTTTTAGTATTAACAAGTAAAAAAAGATCGAGACTTTTATATGTAGATAACGAAATGAGAGTGGCATTATTATTTTTACGACCAAGAGTATAAACGAAATAATCAAAATTCATCAAGCTCAAATTTCGCATTAAATGTATTCATATAATTATTTACTTTATTTACTCAATAAAGATTTTGTTGTCTTAGTCATGAATATTATTTTATTTAACATTTAAAATTATTATCATAGTGGTTTACAGATAAGTAAAATTCTTTTAAACTTATTTTATTGTTAGTGTTCCGCCAAATTTCGATATCGTTAAAAGTGTACTGCAACAACAACAAAAAGGTTGAGAATCAGTGCCATAGACATTAAAAATCGTAATTTATTTTTAATTAACGTCAAATGTAATTGCATAATATTAAATTAACTTTTAATGAGTATAATCACATAAATCTCCATGTTCTAATTAATTTAAATTTTACGCTTGGTTTTTCAAAAAGATGTATTTGAATAATATATCGTGATCTAAAACTGAAATTTGGCTAGTAACATATCCATTTACAAGAAAAGATAGACAATTTTTAATCATATTATAAAAAGTCAAACTTAACCTTTTCGTTGAGAAACTCTGAGGCAATACGTTGCTAAGAGATTGAGACAAATACAGTAATAATGTTTTTCTACATCTTCCTTTCGAATTTTATTACTGGTGTCTATGCTATCATTTAATACCCCTTTTAGTCCAAGTTTATTACAATTCGCGTACTAAATCAACCAAACCAAACTTAACTCACACAGTGGCGCAACAGCCCTTGAGGGCCAAGACCTACTGCGCCCATCTCAGTTTTCAAGACCTTGGCACTGAGGTGCATGAGCAGATATTCCGGTTAGGTGATCAGTCTGACGACTGGGGTCGACCTTTCCCAGCCTGGGATTTGAACCCCAGACATATGGCGCGAAAACGCGATACGCTACCACTCAGCCACTGGGCTTCACTAAATCAGCTATTGTTTGTAAAAGCGTGGAGGAGGAAAACTTAATTATTGTCACACAATTAAAAATGTTGTCACTCTTCATTACACCAGATTCCCGAAAATAATGCATTATCAAATATTATGGGATGAAATATTGAAACAAATTATGATACCCATGTATAAAAAGGCTTCAAATTACAAAAAAGATAAAAAAATTTAAAATCTATACACATACCGTTGCTAAAGGATCTCTTAATGTGATTTCTCTTTCTCCACGAACTCTTTCTCTCAAGCGGTATGTGATACGATAACCAAGGAATTCACCATGTAACGTATGTTTCGGAGGAGGCGCCCATTGCAACAGAATGGAGCTACTGCTGGTATTGTGGGCATAGGTTATGTTAGGTTTGCCATCTGGAACTGCAAAGAAAACACTCATGTACAAAATGCATAGCTAGTGTTTCTAGGAATAAATATTTACACTCGGGAAAAAAAGTCTCACTGTTATTTCCACGCTTTTAACATCTGAAAAGCTTGTTTCCGAGTTACAAGTGTACAATTCTTGTAGATGTATAAGGAGAAACGAAGTCTGTTAAAGTCGTGGTAAATTACAATGTTACTAAAAGAGAGTAAATCGGAGGTGGCCAACCCAAATGACCTCGCGGGCCACTTCGGAAAAACATTATAATTTCGCGGGCCGCACATACAAATATATATTTTTATATTAGATTTGGACCCATAACAAACATTTATTGGTGTAAAAAATTAAATCAGATTGATGTATACAGACATAGATGAAAGAATAATAATAATGCAATGATCAAATAATGTTTAATTTATTTATTTAGTGAGATATTTGTTTCTCAACTCTTTCACTTAATTTCTGCAAGTCGATCTCAATGTATATATTTGCATATCGTAATTGATGTAACAGGTTTTCATCCGTGCTCAAACTTAGTTTGAGCACGATTTATGTTTCATAAATTTCAATTTCGAAAAAAAACCCAACAGATTCGCAGTAACAGTAGCAACGTGATAAAATAGGAACATTTATGAGATTTATTTGTTAAAAAATAACTCTAAAAAATATTGTACAAGGTAATCGCCTTTTGTAAAGTTGTAATGAATCTTGCGGGCCGCTAAATTATTCAAGATAGGCCACGGGTTGGCCAATCCTGGTGTAAATACTTGATTTTCCATGCCTTAGTTATACCTAATATGATCCTGGTTAAAGAATAAGAAGTTTGTGGAAATAATAAAAAAAGGGCTCATGGAGTGTGATAGAGACTTACAATAATATGCATATCAACTATGCATATAATAATATAAAAAAACAACTACTAAAAAAACTCTCATGTTTCTCACTGAGGAAACATTTAAATGCCTTATGCTTACGTTTTTATTAAAACAATCTAATGCAAATTTATACCTTAGTACAAAAAAGTACTTTAAGATAAAGAGCAAGCATCACTAAGTAAATACAACTCTTATAAGAATCATTTTTAAAACTACTCCAGAACTTTTATCAATGAACTCAATAGCGGTTTATGCCATATCAAAATTTTAAAAAGTTTTAAAGTTTTTACCTTATAAATACCAACATTCAATGTTAATGATGTTTAAAAAAAAACCAGCAAATGCCGCATAACGCAATTTAAAATAAAAACACTTTTAATAGAGTACATTTTAAGAGAAAGATACTTTTTTTAGTCATGTATATTTTTCTTTCATGCCTGCATTATTCTCTGAAAACAAAATTCTATAAGCCATTTAGTGTACAATACAAATACACCAGAAATAAATGAGAAAGTGCTTTTAATTAGGATATTTGTCAAGGAAATAATTTCCTTTCACGGTGGATTAATTGTTATAATTATTAAGTCCGGATATTTTCTGATAACAGATTATCGATTTATAAAGGCAGTCACAGAAAAGCATGTAAAGGAGATATGACGGTATCGGACAACACCCCCTTGTTAAGAATTATTACTTTTTGAACTTATTAAGAGTGGAAGAAAAAAAGTATTTCTTAACTGAAAATACCATTGGAAACAGGATATTTATAATAATTAGACAAAATGATTTTAAACTTTAGTATTCCCAATAGGGAAATGAATTATTGTTTAAAACACAATAAAATTATTTTTGTATTGTTAAAAGCTGCACTCATATTTTTTCCCAAGGCCGTTTTTGTAATAAATTTTAAAAAAATTTCTCATTGCAATTTTGATTTATTTCTAACTATATTATTAATACCATTACTAGAAAATTATCATTTAAAACATTTCTATTCCTTAAACGAGTTGGGTTTTGTATAATAGAATAATAGTATTGTGCAGTACAATAAACAGTAAAATTTTGAAAAAAATATCTTATAACCATATACCAAATATATATATATATTCAGTATATATATATATATACTGAAATTAAATAGTATTAAAACTTTCTGAACGCTGAAAAAAACGTTTAATTAAAATTATTTTGTATTTGGTGAAAGAACTTAAGAAACTTTTGTTCTCGAAGTCACACACAAAAACAAGTCAGCTTCTTAGATTTTAATAAAAGACTCACATTTTAGGTTCCTTGTGCTTTTGAAATTATAACCTATGACTTCATTTCCTTTTTAAAGAAATAAGTAACAACAAAATGACCTTTTTTTTTTAAAGAAACAATAGGAAATGAAATAATTTAAAATCCATTAGTAGATAGAAAAGGGGCCAAAAAAAAAATTCTGCGACAAAAGGTTGCGCAGGTAGTGGTCAAGTTGAGTTGTTTTTCTCTTGATATAGATTTGGTTTTCAATGCGCAGGCAGATCAGCACAGGCGGTGGTCGAGTTGAATTGAGTTCTTTTTCTCCTATTGTTAAGTTGAGTTGTTTTTTTAAAAAAAACCTGTGACGTAATATACTTCTACACGGTTGAGTTGAGTTGTTCTTTAAAAAATATGTGTGATGTAGTATACTCGATTGATTGATTGAATATTAACGTCGCACTGTTCAACTACACGACGGCTTTTGGTGACGAACCACGTAGTTTTGAACCATGGTCAAGTGACGTGGACGACACCTAAGCTGGCACCCTTCTCCTAACTACCACACCACACCAACGAGAGGACGTTTCAGCTCT
The DNA here is from genome assembly GCA_019973935.1 of Trichonephila clavipes. NCBI lineage: Eukaryota > Metazoa > Arthropoda > Arachnida > Araneae > Nephilidae > Trichonephila > Trichonephila clavipes. Next base: position 644,143 of record BMAU01019482.1, on the reverse strand, counting down.
CGACAGATTTAACGTGCATCGCTGCCCTACACGTCGAGTCTTTAGTGGTACTGGGCTCGAACTCGTGACAAGGCAAGCCACGATCCGATACCTATACCACTCGGCTACCGCGGCCACCGTAGTATACTCGAATTCAGCGTGAACGGGTTCGGATTTAACTTGTCTGACTTTGATTTTACAAGATGGCGACGGAATTGTGCATGCCATCAGGTGGTTTAAATAGCTACTAAAATAATAATTTTAAGTATAGGAGTGTTAGCTCATGGCGTCACCTATTAAAATATACACTAAACATTAGATCTGAAAATTATGAAATAATAACGCTGAAATAAAAAAAATTAAAAATCATGATTCAAACTCGCAGCCTTAGGACAAAATGTCTCAATAGGACAATAGTTTTTCAGTTACCCTGACCATTCTCTTATGAAGGGATACAGACCTGAAGAAAACGTATGCCTATAATCTAATGAATTTAATTTTGCAGGCGGAGCAGACGACTATGACATTTTTTAAAATCGTTTTCTTCATTGAATAGAAATAGAAAAAATACATATTGATTTTATATTATTTTAAAAACAACTTGTAAATTTGATTTCAGTATAATAATTACACATACACACACAGTAAAGATTCAAAGTAAATTGTTTATTCAGAAAAACACTTTGTTTTACATTACAATCATTTTTTTTTTCGTTACAAAAATCTCATTATTGTGTGTTTATAATGTCATTGGATTTTATGTCTTATTGCCCTTTGAATAGGTCTAAATTCATCAACGACCAATGTTCATGGGCAAAAGTAGTAATGCCATCACCGTTAATAAATTTTTGGTCACCTTTATATGACAAAGCAAGGTTGTTTTGCTTTATTGAATATATTGAGTGAAATTTGGTTCTAATTTAGTTCATGTCAGCATATTTCAATTTTTGATTAAGAAGACATGCTTTGTAGTTCTCAAATGTTATTTTGTTTTTCAAAGTTTGTTTCTTAATCCCTTTTAACCTCTATCTTATTGTTTGTTTTGTAGGTATAAATTTTCGATTTTAATCCTACATATTCTGTTATAATATACTCATGGACAAAAAAATTAGCGCACCAAGAAGGAGTCGTCAAACTGAAACGAAATTTTACATACGTAATGACTACTTTGATATTAGTAAATGAATAGAAAATTAAAGAAAAAAAAGGATCATTTATTTCAGAGAAAAAGGCAAAAGAAGGGAGGATTTAATACCCTGTTGAACCCCCTCTAACGCGAATGAACGATGCGATACGATCGGGCATACAAGTTCTGTATGATGTCTTGACACATTTCATTCCATATTTGCTGTAACCTTGCCTCTAGTTCGTTCAAACTCATGGGATGCCCAAGTTGCCGTTCCAAATGATCCGAAATATGCTCGATTGAAGACAAATCTGGAGATCGGGCAGGCGAAGGAAGGGCAGTAACAGTGCAGAGACGGTCTTGTGACACCCTTGCCGTATGAGGCCGAGCATTGTCTTGTTGAAAAATTGCTCCTCGGAGCCATTGCATGAGTGGCAACACATGTGTTTGCAGGAAGTCATGGACATACCGCTGAGCTGTCATGGTGCCACGGATCAATACTAGAGGTGACCGTGTTTTGTAAGCAATGGCCCCCCATACCATCACACCAGCTGTGGGAGCGGTGTGTCGCTGTAAAGCAAAGGCAGGATTGAGGTGTTCACCTAGGCGTCGCCACACACAAACACGATTGTCATCACTGCTGAGATTGAATCTGGAGAGAGAGATTCGTCGCTAAAGACTACCTGGTTCCATTCCGCTGCAATCCAGTTTCCTCGTGCGCGGCACCACTCCAAACGGAGGCGTCGATGGGTGGGCGTCAAGGGCAGCACACTGGGCGCCGCTATCCCAAATGTCCTTCAGCCAGGCGACTTCGTATGGTTCAAGAAGACGCAGGGGCCCCTAGTGAAGGTGCTACCCGTGCCTGAATGGCGGCCGATGAAGCAATTGGCTGTACGCATGCATTCCTTACGATGTGTCGGTCTTTTCGACGACTAGTCTGTCGAGGGCGTCCTGAGCCTGGTCTTCATATAAATGACATCTCTTGGATCCACTGGTCTCAACACCTCCTCATAACACAATCAGAGCGGCCTAATTGACGAGCTACTCGTCTGGCTGACCTCCCAGCTTCCATCATGCCGATAGTTTTCCCCCTCTCAAACTGCGACAGCCGCTCATATTGTCTTCGAAAACGGTATAATGGCATGTTTACCTCAGCTATTACTTTGTAAAAGATTCAGCACATTCAAGCAAGCTTTGGTTACCTGTTTTATACTCCACGGAGAACGGCTTTTTCATAAAGCACACTCACGCTGCATTTCTAATCATTTGCATATCTCCCCGACATGTATCTTCATGCCAAGTTTCGTTAGGATCCCGCTATTATTTCTTGGTGCGCTAATTTTTTTGTCCATGAGTGTATTTCCCTAGCTTTCATCTTTCCGATAGCTATTTTGTTAACAAGAAATAAATTATAAATGTTGTTTTTGTCATAGTCTGAAGTGTCATATAAGTTAATATCATCTTTCACGTCGTTATAAAAATCATCAGTCTTTATTTTGTACATAAAAGAATCGGCGTCAGTATACATGAGCCTTACTTTTGAGTCGTAATGATGCTTCATGTACTCAAAGTGAAATGAATACATAAGAGCTTTTGAGATTGCCATTCCTACCTTATTGGTTTCAAAAATTTAATTTTTTTTAGATGAAAAACCATTAAGTTTTCAGAAAATATTGTGCGACGATTAAAACTTGATTTAGCTATTAGTTTTCGAGCTTGCTCTTCTATTGAGCATTCGACTCTTCTTACATTTGCCATCGTTTTCTCGAAAATGCTATTATTCATTAGTTTCCAATAATTCTTTTAAAAGTTATTTACAGCTTCATTTCTCTTAATTTAGTATTGTAATCTATGTAATTTTTAAGCCAATGAGATAGAAAAAATTTTGAAAGCACGATGAATTTTTTTTAAGACTAACCCTAATTTTAAATAAAGCTTTAAATTCGAATAATGGAGAACATATTTTGTTTTTGGTTCCAAAGTAGTTAAAAGTTAAGGTTCTTTACAATTAGGTGGAGGTTTACTTTCAAGGGCAAAGGTGAAAGTCTGAATGTTTGTCAAGCAAATAGGAAGGATATTCAAGATCTACTTCTAAGATGTAACCTACATCTGATTCCTCTGATAAATTTAAAATATCTTGTTCACATTTATGCAATTTTTAGGGTTCAATTCAGTGAAAGATTTCCAAATTTTTGTTTTTAATGTCCGATTAAACCTTTTAACTATGCTAGATTTAGTTTCGTTCTTTGTAAAAAAAAATTACATTTATATTAGGTTGGGGAAAAAAAGAAATCTATTATTTTTGCATGAAATGCAAGACTTTATTTAACATATTTCGGATTGTCCAAGTTGAGCCAAATATGCACCTTTTTGTTGTATAGTTTGTTGCCATTTTAAAGATAGCTTTATAATGCATCTCTCATAGAAATCTTGGTCCTTATTGGCGAAAAACTCTAGTGATCGATTTTCACAATTTTCTCTTGATCAAAATTTCTTATATATGGTGGATGCATTCAAACTTCCCAACCAAGCTCCCAGAGTTTCTGGCGAGTCACTACAGACGTGTGTGGCCTGGCGTTGTCCTGATGGAAAACAACACCTCTTCTGCTGGCCAATTTTGGCCGTTTCTGATCAATCGCTAGCTTCAAACGGTCCAGTCTTTGACAGTAGAGATCTGAATTTAGTGTTTGGTCATACAGAAGCAACTCATAATAAATTATTGCTTTCCAGTTCCACCAAATACACAGTAGAACCTTCCTGGCCGTTAGTCCTGGTTTGGCCACCGTTGGAGCTGCTTCACCGCGCTTTGACCACGATTGTTTTCGCACAATATTGTCATATGTGACCCATGTCTCATCCCCAGTCACTATTCGTTGAAGAAATGGGTTGATTTCATTCCATTTGGCCAAGGCTTCATAGATGAAAATTCGATTAATCATTTTTTTTGTGTGTGTTAATTGGTGTGGCACCCAAACATCGAGCTTCTTTTTGAATCCAACTTTGCGCAAATGGTTTAAAACTGTTTTATGGTCGATCTTTAGCTTCTGGACGATACTACGACTACTAACATCCGGTCAACTTCGATTATTTCTGTGATTTTATCGACATTTTCGACGATGGCCCTGCCTGTGCGGGGTGCATCTTTAACATCAAAGATGCCTGAACGGAATGGACGAAACCAAAATTGCACATAATTAGCTGTTACAGTATCGACACCATAAACACCATTCACAATTTCAGCCACCTGACTTGCATTTTCGCCTTTATCAAAGAAAACTGTAAAATGTACCGAATTTTCTCTTTGTTGACTTCCATTTTTAACACCCTGTAACTCACAACTGAATAATGGACCAAGCAAAAAAATGCGAAAGAATATTTTTATTGTGAAATGTCACCTTAACAACGAGCATAAATTTTAAATTGTTTGTTTGGTACTTCACGAGATATCGACACTACAGCCATCTACCGAAAAAATAATGGATTTCTTTTTCCCCAACCTAATATTTTTGAAATAATTTTGAACTATTTTATTTAAGAATTCCTTACCGGCATATATATATATATATATATATATATATATATATATATATATATATATATATATATATATATATATATATATATATATATATATATATATATATATATATATATATATATATGTTTGCAACACACTTTAGGCTTCCTTTCTTTGAAAATAATTTCTAGAGCACAGATTGTACACTTTTTTTTTTTAAATTTACCTTTTAAAGGAATTGCCCAAGTAAATTTTGAAAATATATCAATGTAAGTTAACAAATACATATAATCTTTATTAAATTCTGATAAAAATTGGATATCGACGATCAATATCACTTACAAATATTCTCGATTCCGCTTAAATTTATATTGACTAAACGTATTCGTATAACTAAGGTGACCAGTTTTTTTTTTACAATGAAAAGGAGGACGAAAAATTTAAGAAAAATTACAATGTAAATGTATGAAACATTTTATTAATTCAAACAAAAATACGCTAACTACGCTTTTAATTATTTATTTTAACGAGTATTTTCCATTGTCGATTTATCATTTTTTAATACATTGGAAATTTTGGAGCAAAAAATATCATTCATACTGAATTTTACAGTAAGCACTGTAGCTAATATATTAACATACAATCTTGATTTCTCACTTGTCCAAAAATCATTACCAACTGAAAAAACTCTTTCAACTGCTACATTAGTTTCAGGGCAGCACAACGTAAATTCAACAAGAGTAACTAAACTTTCATGTGGAATGTGTTCATTTTTGAAATAATTTCAGTATTTTCACCCATCTTTTATTAATTTCAGCATTTTGATTTTTCAATTGTTCTAATTTATTAGAATTTAAATATACATTCAATCATATTTCTTTTTCAAACAGACCATTGTCGTCAATTTTAATATCAGGTATTTCTTTCGACAAAAACTCAACACAATTTTCTATATCTGTCCACTTTATTTGCAAGGAAGTCAAAAAATACCTTTGAAAACTGTTATTTCCTGTAATATATATATATATATATGTATATATTTGTTTCAGACCAGTCTTTGACATATTGGAAACATGTTTGGTTCATCTCCGAATACAGAAATTAACAGATCAGTTTTAAAATATTAAAAAGGAGGACAAGTAGAAGAGGAAGAACAGAACCTATAAAATTAGGACTGTCCTCCCTAAAGGAAGATGGTTGGTCCCCTTAGTATAACGCAACTAAATCTTGATATATTGTTACCGACGAAAAGAACTTTATTGAATGACTATTACAATTAATAGTTAAACAATTTACACTTTTGGGAAAAGGCAAAGGGTTTATGTTTAAAAGTATGAGCATAAATTCAATTTTTTTCACTTTCATACGAAATATTTTTTAAAATATCACTTATGCTTAAACATACCTTGTTAATTTCTTTTAAAAAAATACTCATATTTATTTTTAAAAATGAAGCTATTTCAAAACATAAATTAAACAAACAAACAGACAATGAAAATAAAATTAACTCAAATTAAGCATATAAAAAACCCCATTTTATTCGGGTTTTTGAAACAAAATCCTCATAATATTCAAAACAATCAGGAGGATGTAGTATCTTACTTCTCTTAAAATAATATATAATAGAAGATTTTCAAAAAAATTCTTCAATTACATAATTTACAGGGGTTTTAACAATATAAAAAGTGTTCCTTTTCAAAAAGATTATTATAAAAACATTCAGCGACTGATATGGAAGCGTAATAGGTGCTTGAAAAGACAAAAGCCTCATCTCCAATTAGAAATAGCCATCTGGTGTGTAATTTTAGGTAAATTTTCCATCATTCTGAAAATAATATAATCTATTTAAATAAAAATGTAAATGTGTGCGCTTATAAATCGATAATCTCCGAAAGTACTTAACCGATTCATCTGAAATTTTGCTATAGCGTTTCATTTGTGAATCTGGACGGGTTTTTATATACTTATTATTTTGTAATTTTTTAGTGTTATGACGTCATATAATGTCACGTCTCTCTCTGAACTATCTGAATGCAAAAATTTATACTTTACATACAGTTTTATAGGAATTATTACTTATTTTTGCTATAGTTATGTTTATTGATTGCCATATTTATCCATTTTTTTCTTTGATACGTAATTAGGATTATTTTTCAAATAAATAAGTTTTTTTTTAAAATTATTCTTTTAACAACTCAAATTTTGTTTTGTGGTTTTGGCAACATTCGGATAGCATTATCAAGTGATGTTTACGATTTTCCTTACATATTATATCGTGTTGTTGTTTTTTTCTGTAATTTTAAGCTAAATCTGTTTCTCTTTAATAAGCGAAGATCATAATTATATTTGACTTCTGTACTCTCCTTATTTTTCTGCCAAATAGTTGTTAAAATTTCTTAAAAATATGACTTTAACATTAGACTGGCCACATGATCTCCACAAAAGAATAGCGCACCGATTGAAATTTTCCACCTATTTTATCTTTCTCCAATATAATTCTAAATTAAATTAATTCAATACATAATTTTTATGTTTATTTTATTGGTACCTACTTTTTTTCCCGTCGATCATTTACCTCAAATCAAAAGACGTCACCAAATGCCGCGATATGCATTCAATGTTTGCAAACCGTTCTAAGTATATTCGAGCACAATATTTTTTTTCCACTTGGTGACATTTTAATTTGTCGAAATTATTCGACGGGGTTTTTAATGAGTGTATTTTTTTCTCTGTTTTAGACAATTTTTAAAATTTCATTTAATGATACTTCAAATGGAAAATTAAGATTTTCTGATGTATATTTTGAGTCATCAAAATATTGAACCTTATTTTGTTTTTGATAGCTTTTTAATATTTAAGTTTATGTTATGACTTTCTTAAAGAGAATCAATTTGCAATTTGTTAACAGAATACTTTAATTTATTACTATTTGCTTTTGTCAGGGACGTAGCTACCACTGTATCAGCTGTATCAATGATACAGGCTCCAAAACACGTATAACTACAGTCCCACTAACATAGCGCTCATATCTGAAAAAGGACTCCAAAAGAATTTTGATTTCTGACTCTCTTTCCTCCTTGGATTCTCTTAAATGTATTTCTTCATCTAACAATATAATCGTCGAGATCCAGAAGCAACTTAAAAGCCTAAGAGATAAAAACATCTCAATAGATTTTGCATTTGTTCGCGGACACACGGGCGTTCTTGGAAATGAGCGAGCCGATTGGCTTGCAAAAGCTGCAACCAAGCGCAAAATTGACATTGACGTTAATATTCCTAAATCGTTTTACAAGAAGATCCCGAATGAAAGAATGATGAAGTCTTGGAACCAAGAATATCTCATTTCTAATAAGGGGAGCATAACAAAGAAATTTTTTCCCACCATTAATAAGAGACTATCATGTCATCATTTTTACACTAACTACAAATTAACCCAATTTCTCACTGGTCATGGTAATTTCAAAAGCTACCTGAACAAATTTAATTTAGCTCCTTCATCTTTCTGTGACTGTAATATTGGTGGCGAGGAAAATGTAGAACATGTGATCCTTCTGTGTTCCAAGTATGTCAGAGAGAGAAAGATCATAAGACTGGCGTTCAAGAGACTCAACATTAATTGGCCACCGAATTTTCACCAATTTCTTTCCACCAGAAGTGCTTTCAATAATTTCTGTAAATTTGTTGTAACTGTTTGTAATCCTTCTTAACTTCATTTTTTAATTGTTTATTTCCCTTGAATGTGTGTTTAATACTTACTTCTGTAAGCCCCGTGTGATACTTTGTGGTGCACGGGGATTTTATAATTGTTTTCAATAAAAAAAAAGAATTTTGATACAGGGCCCACTCGGACGCCAGGGGCTTTCATTTTTATGTTATGAACCTATAATTATTTATATTACGTTGTCTTCATAGTGGAAGCAAATTACATTGCCTCTATAGTGGAAATAAATTATAAATGGTTCTACTCTGGAGTCCTCATGGGCAGAGGGTTAATTTTACAATGGTTATACGTAGACAATACTTTGTGTTGAATATTTTGTCCTTATCAACTCTTTATCATAGGTTTCTTCTGTGAAATCCATGTTCATATCTGAATTTTCCTTCCCTATTTAACGAAAAATATCTTTAGCCATATGTGAATTGTAGCTCTTCCCTAACTGTGTTGGAGATTAAGTAAAGCAGGCATACTCTGAAGATATGATTGCAAACAATGCACAAATTTGATTAGTTTGTGACATGTAGCCCACATCGTTTATGATACATCCCAGTGTCAGTGACATTTTAAAGGTAGACAGCCACCTTAATTATTTTGTGCTGTATTGCATTGGTATCAAGCTGTCATTTACTATACTACTGATATTATGTGAGTATAGTTTTTTTTTCTTCATTTAGTTTCTTAACTGTTATTCGTATTTCTGAATGCAATTAATGGTAGTTGGAACTCTATCAATTACTTTTCGTTTGAATTCAAATTATATTGAAAAGTTGACCTCCTTAGGAGTGAGTTGTTCAAGTGGAATGAAATATTCTGTTTTTCATTGCATTGGAAATGAGCTGGGTTACTTGATTTACATTTGAATTAAATATTTCGTTAGTATTTTTATTTCCCCCCCTTTTTGTTCCTGTTTTATCCTTTTTTAATGTTTTGCAATTTCATATATGTTTTTGTTTTAACCTTTTTACTTCTTTTTAAGTGCAGTCAATCGACCTCAGTCCATAAAATTGCCTTGCAATAGATTGAATTTAGGTCATCATACTGGTCAAGCAAAAGCAGTGCAAGAGGTAATTGCACATCAAGCTGGAAAAGGCATCAGCGAACGAGCCAAACAGACAAATGGCTCAAATACATGTTGAGGAAGCTGTAGAGCAACATGAGCCAGACTTGACAATGCACGTTTGCAAGCACAGCATTCGCGTTCTGAAACTCCAGATCTCTCTCACTCTCTCTCTCTCTCTCTCTCTCTCTTTCTCACTCTCTCTCTCTCTCTGCTCTGTTATCAACGAAAGGTAAACAGTAGGCTAAAAATGACTGAAAAATGTCAACGAGAAACAGCATATGTGTCAAATACGAGTTCGTGCCAAGCAATCACATAATTACAATTGCCTTGCATTGAGGTACGACCCAGCTAAGAATTACAGTTTGAGCCGGCCTGTTCTGATTGGAACAATGACTGATGTGTGTCCTTATTACAAGACTCTGAAATTTAATGGAGAAACAAAAGGAATGTGCTGTGCTACTAGAAAAATTGAACTGCCTGAACTTGGAAAATCACCGGAGACATTAAAAACTTTGCTTGCAAAGCATTTTTTATCTAACATCAAAAAATGGAATTCATATTTCCAAATGACATTGTTTGGAGCAGAAATTGTAACAACTCACTCCATGCGAACTTCCAAATGAAAGGACAAATTTATCATAAAGCTGGCTCCCTGCTTCCGTTCACAGATGGTCAACAAAAATTTCTACTAATGTACTTTATCAGTGATGGTAAGCATAAACTGAATGCACGCTGTAGAAATTCTACTGGCATAAAAAGGTCCAGGGGATTTTATATTATTTCTCCTTTCCTATTGTTTCTTTAAATAAAAAAAGGTCATTCTGTGTTGTCACTTATTTCTTTAATAAGGAAATTAAGTCATAGGTTACAATTTCAAAAGCACAAGGAACCTAAAATGTGAGTCTTTTATTAAAATCTAAAAAATTGACTTGTTCTTATGTATGATTTCGAGAACAAAAGTGTGTGTTTTAAGTCCTTTCACCAAATACAAAATAATTTTAATTTAAAGCTTTTTTTTCAGCGTTATATGTGTTACTTATGTTCAGAAAGTTTTAATACTAGTTAATTTCATTAGTATATGGTTAAGCTATTTTTTTTAAAAAAATTTATTATTTATTGTACTGCACACATTTATTGTATCTTTACTGTGTAATCATTATACTCTCTCTGAAATCAAATTTACAAGTTGTTATCCAGCAAAATTAAATTCATTAGATTATAGACATAAGTTTTCTTCAGGTCTGAATCCCATCATAGGACAATGGTAAGCGTAACTGAAAAACTATTGTTCTATGGAGACATTTTATACTAAGGCTGCGAGTTTGAATCGCGATTTAATTTTTTTTAGTTGTGTGTGAGCGTTATTTACTTTAACTATTTTCAAATCTAATAATTAAGTGTACATTTTAATCAATAGGTGACGCTATGAGCACTTTTAACATTCCCGTACTTAAAATTCTCAACTCGACTACTACTTGCGTAACCTTTTTTGCCGTAGAATCGGTTTCTTCTATCTTCTTCCAGGAATCTAAGACAAAATTTCGATTCCAATTTTTAAACTTTGTCAGAATTTATCTTCTGATAAGTTGCAAGCAATGGGGATTTATATAAGTCTTGATTCTTCACGAAATCATCAACAAAATATACAGTGGCTGTGCCTCCGGTGAACATTAATTATTCGTGTAACAAGGTGAAAGTGTTTTGAAAACAAGGTACTAGCTCAAGTGTCATTACTTGAATGTGGTTCGTCGTCAGTCACACAGTCAGCAATGGTGTAGATATTTAACAAGGTATTAATTCTGCAAAATCATATATAAAAATGAGTTCCTTACCTTCACGGAGGGTGACCATGTAATAGGATTCCTTACTGGGGCGAGAAGCTCCAATTGTGTTTACTGCGACCACTCGAAAGGAGTACACAGTATATGGTTGAAGACCTATTACTTGCCAGCTTGTCCCATTACCCGTCGTCATAATTCCACTGGATTCATCCCATTCACCTGATTCACCAACTCTGCAGAGACAAAAAATTAATTAGAATGTAAGGCATGCAGTCCACTTAATATATTACTGTATATTATAATAAAATTATTCAGAATTGCTAATGCATTGGTTTTTTCCTTCAAATTTCAATAAGTAACTTTATTTTAGAATTTTTCTTTGGTATCCTGATTTTCTGATTGTAAGAATATTCGAAAGTAAGAATGTTCGTTGAGAACTTTTCAAAAAATTAATTACCGTATCTATTCGAATCTTAACCGTCATCGATTCTAAACTACAACCTTAATTCTCAAAACGTTTTTGTGAAAAATATTAAAATAGTGTAAAATGATTTTCTTGATATTCGATACTTACAAAAAATTTTAAAAAAACGAAAAGGAGAACTAATAAGAAGCGATTAATTACTTTATTTTATCATTATTAAACACCCTCAAATACATACATGAACCTTTAATTTCTCTAACCATCAGTATCATGCTCTATTTTCCCTCATTCAACGATTTTTTTAGCCTTCGAATCTAAGCCGAATCCGATTTTCAGTGGCATTAATATTGGGGGGGAAAGTGCGGCTTAGATTCGAATAAATACGGTATAAAAATCCTCTATATTTATAGGTTTCACATATATATTTTGTCTCATGATTGCTTTTTCCAAATTGTTGAAAAATAAACACTAAGTAAAATTTAGACGCACGCATTATAAAGGCTTTCTTAATGAAGTAAGACACTTCTACTTAACACTTATCATCATACTTAAATTAGGAGCTGCATTTTTTTTATTATTAGTCTGTAAAAGTCTCTGGTTTAAATTTCTGATACTAATCAATTTAGGTATATATAGTTACATATACATACAAAAGTAAACAAGAGGTCATTATGGAGGAATCTTCAAGGGAAGGTACTGGTCCACGAGAGGCTGTCTTGCCAGATATGATGATGATGAGATAACATATATTCAATTCTTAAAAATTTTGTTCCGAAAATTACGAGATTGAATTATACATGAAATTGTGTGTGATTAAACTGATTTTATATATGAACAATAACACACACACATCATTTCATGAAGAATGAGAAACAACGCAATTAAAAATTGCATGTAATTTATAACTCAATTATCACAGAACGGTAAAATATTCGAACAAAAATAAAATTTTAAATAATCTGCTTGAAAAATTATGCTGTGATAGTACTAAGAGCACAAAAAAAAAGTTTGGCAGTTATTATTTTTTTTCTCGCCAATTTTTCCCCCTTCTAAATGTTTGGAGAGAAATTCTGGAATTTCTTCCTTCTGATAGCTACGTTACCAAATTGCAAGATACCAGTTAAAATAAACCGAAAGAGATGTAAGAGATGATATGAGAGATAGTAAGATTTCTAACACCTTAAAACATTGAAGGCTTGTTAGTTTTTCGATAAATTAAAAAGCTGAGTACAAATACATTTTTCTTTTGAGTTGCGCTTAATTGACCTCGATCCACTGTAAATTAAGATGGTTGAGTAATCGACACAATGATCAAAGCTACAGAAACGCAGGCTGAACTCTTTTCACATGTTAGTGAAGTGACAGTAACGTCAGTATTTCTAAGAAAGCCGAAATTCAATCCTCCGGATTCTGAAGCGTCTTTACTGCGTCGAAAGGAGAGCGAGATGCTAAGTTCCGTAATGTGATGCAGGGGCCAAAAAGTTTCTGTTAGGATTGCTTAAGCAAGTTGCTATGACGACAGCTGCTGGCTCTTAATTATAAGCGTAAAAAATGTTAAAGTAGCGGAAAAAAACAAGACCACTTAAGGCTTTTTTAGAGAGATCGTAACGATTGTTGTTGGAGCAATTTTTTATTTTTTCCTCTTCTTTTACCGCGTTTACACCACAATTTAGAGGGGATTCTTTTTAAAAATCGTTCGGAAGAACGATCGATCTCATTGACTATGCAAGTTATAAAAAAAATCTAATTTCTGAGTTACAGGGTTGTTGCTTTTTTTTAATCCTGTTTTGTCTAAGTGCTTACTTAAAGGCATTGTGGCTTTCTTTTTCTTTTTTTTTTTTTTCTATTTTTCTTTTTTGTATGTTTTCACACTTTTTATTTAATGAATCACAATAGAAGATAAAAATAATGCTCAATTGAGCTACAGAAATAGAGAAAATAAATAATTAGAGTTAAAATAACAAACCAACTTTTTTGAAAAATTGTAGCATCCCCCCTTAAGAGAACCATATAATCAATCGTTAATCAGTTAAATAAAAAGGGGGGATGGAATTTAATGATTTTGTGCCTCATTTTAAAATCATGAAGTCAATAAAAACTCTGCTCAATTCACATATACTATCACTTTTAATCTCAAATTATTCAAGAATCGATATTTTGACTTCTAAACATCTCATTTTTTCCTTTCTGACTTATAGAACTATCGACTGTATTTACTCGAATCGAAGCCGCACTATCTGCTCGTATTTTGGAAAAAAAAATTGTGGTATACGCTTTCTTTAAATCATCTAAACATCAAAGATATTTCTAATAGGATCAAGGAGAGTTCACTATGAGGCAATTTTATACATATGCAGAAAAAAACGAAAACAAGAGCAGTAGACACTGAAAATTTGACACGGATGTAACATATATTCGTTGATGACGTAAGCAAAATGATATAATTTTTGCTTATAGATGTTCAACAATATTTAATAATTCTTTTACAATCTCCTATACTGCATTCTTTTTTTAAAAAATGCTGTATAACAAGTGCATTGAAAGGCACTAAAGACGGCAACGTGTGGGAAAATGACGATGACGGTAGCAATTCCGAGGTTAGGTGTGCCAATGGAAGTGAAAAATCTTTTTCGAAACATGGTACTAACGGTTAGAGTAATTATAGACTCGTGTATGTATTTGAAAGTTTTTAATACTGATAAAATTAATTAATTGTTAACTTCATGTTATTTCTCACTATTTTTTTTAAATTTCTTAACAATCGGATATCGATGAAAATGTTTCACAATTTTTTATTTTTCCTCAAAAACGTGTAGAGAATTGTGGGTGCGGCTTAGAATCGATGGCGGCTTAGATTCGAGTAAATATGGATTTAAAAAACGGAAAAGACTTTTACATATGAAAGTGAAAATTTTTATTCCAGCATCATTCTCTTAAACTTATCGTAGCGTATTTATTACTGTTTAGCACTCGTAGAATGTTATTGTTATAATTATGTTACTCATCTCTCTTTCCCATGATATATAACAGGGATGGCGAACCAGTGGCACGCGTGCCATTGATGGCACGCGACACAATATTTTGGGAACGCCACCGATCAAAACTGTTTGCATTTTAACTCAAAACAACAAAGTTCAGTATGAAGTATTGCGAGAAACGTGAGTGAGTGATGGGTCGCAGTTTTCAGCGAGATTTTCTCAGTTCAAAGAATTATCGGAAACGCTCGAGTTTTTGATGTACTTTTGATGTGACTTCATTTAATAAACTGAATTTGTCCCAATCCTATTTGTTGTAAATTGAAAAATTTGAAATTCAACAGTGATTGATTTCCAGTTTAGCTCAATATGGATTCAAAAAGTTTTGTTGAAAAAAGGAGAAAGTTGGAATTGATTAAAACAGAAAGATTAACAAGCAATATAAGTAAAAATGCTAGTAATGAAATTTTGGAAACATGGAATTAGATTGAAGATGCTCATTTAGCTGTTTGAAAAAAACTGGCTCATGCTATTTTAACCCAATTTTCATCTACCTATGCCTGCGAGTCATTATTTTCAGAGATGAATAACATTAAAGACTCAGAAAATTTTAGGAAGATGACTCCAATTCAGCATGCATTCTGGTACAAGTAACATTTTACAATCCTAATAAAAGTTATTTGCATCTAATCTACCACAGCAGAATTCCCAGTAATGTTACTTGAATTTGAATTACACATATAAATAAAACATTTACTACTATACTGTGCAAAATGTATTTTTTCGTTGTAATTAGAGTTTTGAGTTGTTAGTATTTAGTTTTATTATTTTCTCAATAATCACTAGTCAAAATTATTTGACGGCCCGTCTATACCTCCTTGAACATTTCTTAAAGAAAAAAATGGCACGTTTAAAAAAAAGTAAATAAAAAAGGTTCGCCATAAAGGTTCACCACCCCTGATATATAACCTTCTCTATTCACTAATAAATCGTGAGAACCACAAATCGTCCGATTTGAATTCAGAAGCGAATATCACATCAGATTCTTATCGTTGAACGAGACATTTTTGAACTTTGATCTTTCACCCCGTAGCTGTACAAGCAATCCACTGTTTGACATTTATTTACATTAAGCTGGAGTTTCTCTTATGTATTAATTTTGAATATCCTTCTACAATCACACAGCAAGCATAACAGTATGGGGTATGCAAAAAAAAAAATATGATGCATTCATATATTCACAGCAAGCATAATAGTGTGAAGTATGTAAAAAAAAATGATGCATTCATATATTATTTTATTTCCACTATATGCTAAGCTTCTAACATTTTCGGTTGAATTTTTTACGAAGAATCCATGTGTAAAATATGTGACTACATGTTGCGCTGCATGAATGTATTATAAAAATGTTATAGAAATGAGAGGGGAAAAAATAGGGGAATTTTTTTGAAAAAAAAAATAACAAATGAAAAGGGAAAAAAATAGAAAATGTTAAAATTTTTAAAAAAATTATTTTCGAACGTATCAATGAATTATTGAATTCATTTCAGAAATTTCATTGTTGTATAATCATTTATAGCAAAGCAGAAAATACTTTTGAAAGAACTGAATGATAAATATTTTTGTATTTATAAATAATTATTGAAAAATACACCAATCCAATGTGTAAAACTATAAATATAAGTATTATTTTTCTAATTATACGAAAATTTAGATAATTATTGTTAATTTTTAATTTTTTTCTCTCTTTGGCATCAGAAAAAATCAATGTTTTCTGAAATGTATAATAGCCATGTGACGATACATCTGCTCAATATTCACTTTGAAATCAACAATTGGTTTCAACAAACTTCAAATGATTTATAAATTTCATACAATACCAATGTATTTAAAACTTATTAAAGATATTCATTGAAAAAATAAGACAGCAAACTTTTTAACACAATATTTTATTTCAAGAATAGTTTCAAAATTAATCTCCTCTATTTCGTGCATCTTACTTGTATTTTTAAGGGAGGGACAAAGACTCAATTTCTTACTGGGTGAGGTCGATAGCTCTGATTTTAACCAGAAATGGTATGGTTATACTAGAAATGTCTAGAACGGATAATGAGCAGACTTTGAGATGTATAACTTGACTGCTTAAGCAAAAGGCGTGGACTGTATACTTTAAAAATTGTTTGTTTATTGAGGACGGTAGGTACGTCCGCTCCGAGGATGCATTACAAGCATACTGACGAAATGTAAACAAGGAGGACTACTAGCGCCCTCTGCACATGCGGGTCGTAACACTTACTATAATACTTTTTCAACAATAAATACACTCAGAAACATTGAAAATAGCGACCCAAGAAGAAAGCATCGGATTCAAATGAAACTTAATACACATAATGACACAGATGAAAGATTCACTTGATCTCAAAAACAAGACAATTAAACGAATAAAGGTTGTGCAACGACACAAATACTCGGCAACTTCAATAGCGCGTTGGACCACCTCCAGCTGCAATACATGCCACCACACGGTCCGGCATTGAGTTGATTAGACACCTTATGTTGTCCTGAGACGGATGGGCCCACAAATCTTGAACAGCCAACTCTAAATCATGTACAGAGTGACACGATGGCAACTGCCATTTTAGCTCATCCCACACGTGCACCACAGGGGACAAATCGGGGGAGCGAGCCGGCCATGGAAGAGTCTGAGAATGACGTAGGAAGACTTGAGCAAATCTTGCTGTGTGCGAACGAGCATTATCTTGCTGGAAAAGTGCCCCTGGGAGACCATTTAGGAAAGGTCCTACATAGGGTCGAAGAATATCATCAACGTAACGTTGACCCGTTAAGGTTCCACGCATCGCAATTAAAGTGGACCGGCTATCATAGACAATGGCCCCCAGACCATTACACCAGCTGTGCGGGCAATGTGACTTAGAACAGTGTGGGGGGAATTGTGCCGCTCACCAGGGCGCCTCCACACCCGTACACGGTTATCATCTGTCCCCAAAACAAACCGGAATTCATCACTAAATACAACCTTTTGCCAATTTGTGACATTCCACATTGATCAGGCTAGGCACCACTGTAGACGCAGTTGCCGATGTTCCGGTGTTAAAGGGAGTGCACGGAAAGGGCGCTTGGATTTAAGATTTGCTTCTGCAAGGTGTCTGGAAATTGTTTGTGGAACAATTGCTACGCCTACGTCTGCTCGCATCGTTGAACGAGTCACTGTGGGGTTCACTAGTGCTTGCCGCACGATCCTTCGATCCTCTCACCTCGTGGTCTTCCTGGTCGCTCCAGACCTGGTTTTCCCCGCGTGGGTACCTTCTCGTGTCCACTGCTCCCAACAATTTCTAACGGTACACTCCGAACGATCCACCTGGCCAGCAACACGGCGTGTCGACCAGCATGCAGTTTTCATCCCGATGATCAGGCCTCTCTCAAACTCGCTTAACTGTGAGAAATGTTTTCTAGCACGTTTACCTGGCATGTTTCGCTTATCAAATTCTTCCTACAATCGGCGGGTAATCGTCACGTTTATGAATCTTCGAATTTGCGCTGGCTTATGTAGCACCCTCTTCCTGATTGTAGCGTCACCTCGGCGTGTATGAGCATGTGTATTGGCACAAAACTTGGATCATTTGCATATCACATTACGCTGTACTTATTTGCAAAGTTTCGCAATTGTACTTAGCTTCCTTCTTGGGTCGCTATTTTCAATGTTCCTGAGTGTACATTTTGCAATAACAATTTTAAGTAAAAACTAATAAATAACAGTAAATGAATCTGCTTTAAGACTCTAAATCTCATAGCTTTTCAAAATATCCGTTCTGTGAATAACATTTATTATTATTGTACTCCAAAAATTAGTTGCGAAAGATTTTTGGATAAAACATTTAATTCCAAACGACTTCTCTCCCTCAATAAGTTTTAGTTCGAAGTTCAATTATTTAAATAATTAATACAGATGATAAGTAAATTAAACAATTAACAAATGGATTATATGAATAAATATTGATCTTTTCTGTTTCATATTTTTTCATCCATTGATATAACTAAGTTGGCTTACATGTTTTATTCTACAATCAGTAAACACTTCCATTCCTAACTTTCTCTCATTTTGATATTTTCATTTCCATCTAAAGTATTTCATATAAGGATATATTTCCTCGATCTCCATTCTTCTAAACAATATTTTATGAAAATATGGATAACTATGTGGAGACCTTGAACTTAAGACTGTCTTCGTTTAATGTTAAGGAATAGAAACCGAATTCGAACTATTTTTTTCTGATATAAAAGTACTCGAAGAGATTAATATTGCATTCTGACCTCTATCCTAAAGAGCAGTGATCTTCAACCCCCGGTCACGGATCGGTACCGGTTCGTGGATCAAGTACAAGGTCCGCACAAGAGAGAATGTGAGAAACATTAAATTATTTCCATTTTATTTACTGCAGCATATTTTTCTTGGGTTTGAGCCACTTTTATTGAAAATCACTTCATATTCCTTGTTAAATCACTTTATATTCCTTTTTGGTGTAGCTATATTTTATTCTGAAGGCACGTTTAAATACAATTAAAATAAAATTATTAAAACAGAACAAATTAAAATATAAACAATCAACGTCCTCCCCCTCATCAAACCGCGGTAAAATTATCCAACGTTGACTGGTCCGCGGCGGTAAAAAGGTTGGGGAACACTGCTATCATACCACTCATTTTTATTCGATTTGATACATATTTTCTGGTCTAAAATGAGTTTCGCCTTTTCTTCTCCTATACCGTAATGCTAAATGAGATATCCTTTTACATGTTAAGAGGAAAAATTAATTATTTATGGAATATTTTGGAAATTTTAACAACGCTATATTGTAAACAAATGTATGGACAGGGCCGGATCTAGAAGTTTTGCCGCCCCGGACAAAAATGGTAAATGCCACCCCCCTCTCTCTCTCTCTCTCTATATATATATATATATGTATATGTGTGTATATTAAGTCTTAAAAAATTCAAAATAATTTGAAATTAAGAACATAATTACTTGTTATTATTTCAAACAAGTGAAATGAAGGAGAAGGAATCGTCTATTAAAGCAAGCCAATGTCTTCGAAAATTAGTCTAATAATGGTGGGGATCACAAGCGTTTGTTTTAACTTTTTAACTTTTAGTAACTACATCCAAGACTAAAATAAAAACATCTTGAGTCGCTCTCTATCTATTAAAACCTCTTATTATCCTTGTCCCCTTTTGGATAGCTGAAACCGGACATCGTAAAAGTAAAAGAAATGTTCGTTGTGACCTCACTCCGAGATGGGGAGAAAGTTACTAGTGAAGGATGTGTAAACATATTAAATTTCATGCTTTCACATATACTCCATCCTCGAACCCTTCAAGGAACCTTTCAACATAAAAGAAAAGTGTCTGTTGATTGATTGATTGAATATTAACACCGCACTGTTCAGCTACACGAGGGCTTTTGGCGACGGACCACGTAATTTTGAACCATGATCAAGAGACGTGGATGACACCTGAGCTGGCACCCCCCTCTCCTAAATACCACACCACACCACACCAACGGGAGGACGTTTCAGCTCTCGACAGATTTAACGTGCATCGCTGCCCTACACGGCGGGTTTTTAGTATAGTACTGGGCTCAAACTCGCGACAAGGCAAGCCACGATCCGATACCTATACCACTCGGCTACCGCGGCCAAAAAAGAAAAATGTCATTAAATATACAAAGTAACATACAAAATTAAAAAAGATAAATTAAATGAAACACCAAATTCAACACCCAATAATAATATTTCAGAAAATGTATCAATTTTTTGTAGCAAAAAAAAAATATTTATCAAATTTGATCCAAATGCCACCTTTAAACTTTGCCGCCCCGGGCAGAGGTCCGGTTTGTAAGGCCCTAGAGTCGCCCCTGGTATGGATTACAATTGTTGTGAAAGCACCAAAGAGCGAAGGGGTGGTTGACCCTAAGAGCGGTGAGCGCCGGGGCGAGTTTCTCTTTCTTTTGAGTGGCAGCAGAGGGAGGAAGGGCGCTCCGAAAGGGGATTCCTCTAGATGCGTTTGGAGGAAGCGGACGGCTATGAGCGTGCGCGATAATATTTAACCTTTTTTATATGCATCCTTGTAAATACTCAATAAATGTTTTATTTAAATTGAGAAACACTCGTAGCCACATCATTTATTTCGCACTTAGTTTAGAGATTTTTAAATAAGTTGTGAGAATTGAACATTTTCTGGCGCCCCCGGGTGGGCTACGAGTGTTAGAAAAACATTTTTGAATATAAGAAAGTGGATCATGGATGCTTTAAAATTGAGACGCACGCCGTTGAGGACAGCCTTCACGAAGGCTGTAAATCATCTTCAGGAAATTATTGAAAACGATCCTGTTGATAAGAATGCCGTAGAAACGGCTTTTGAAATGCTTGATGCAAAATCCGTTAAGCTGAAGAAAATCGACGAGGACATTTTAGAATTAATGATCGAGACAAACTGTACGCAAGAAGCGTACAATGTTGAATTTGAAGCCATCGAAGGCTATACGGAAAAAATGATTGCCTGGCAAGTCCGTGTGAAAAATATCATGAAAACAGATGCTTTGGGACAGAAGGACAACCACAGCCTGGTCACATCTTCGTCTTCATCTCTGCGTCTTCCTAAGATTCAGTTCCAGCAGTTTTCTGGAGAATTGACGGATTGGCTGCGATTCCACAACCAGTTCGAGAGAATTCATGAAGATGAGAGCATTGATGACGGAGACAAGTTCCAGTACCTTATCCAGGCAACAACTCCAAAATCCCGGGCCAGGGATATAGTTGAAAGTTTTCCGGCGACACCTGAAAACCACAGAAAGGCTTTTGAATACTTGAGAATGCGGTTCGGACAAGAGGATGTCTTGATTCAAGTTTATGTAAGAGAGCTTTTAAAGCTTGTCCTACAAAATACAGAAGTGAAGAAAGTCAATTTATCTTCGCTGTATGACAAGATTGAGGCCCAGCTACGTGCCTTAAGAGTCCTTGGGAGTCACCAAAGAGAAATATGCTGCCATGCTGTTCCCGCTGGTGGAATCCTGTCTTCCCTCTGAAATTCTGCGCGCCTGGGAGAGATACGTAGGCTATTCATCAGATGAATCAGGTAAGAAAGACCTTGATTCTCTTATGAAATTTTTATCGATAGAAGTATCGAGTGAAGACAGAATAAAACTTGCTAGAAATAGTTTTGATTCTGAGAAATCTAATTATAAGAACAAATTAGGAAATCTTTCCACTACTGCAACTGCTGCAGATTTATTTAATAGTAACTTTAAAAATAGGAAAGACTTTAAATTTAAGAATAATAATAATAATTGAATATTTTGTGAAAAAGCGCATGCCTCTGAAAATTGTTGTGAAGCAGCTTCTATGTTATATGAAGTTAAGAAGAATGCTATAATTAAGAGAGGCGTGTGTTATATTTGTTTAAAAAAGGGTCACATGTCACATTCATGTAGATCAGATGTTAAATGTATAATATGTAATAAAAGGCATTATGCTGTATTATGCTCTAAATTGCCTTTGAGATCAGGTTTGGAAACCGAAAGTGCAAGTATTGAGAATAGCACGACTGCTAGTTCATCTAGCTCTAATGTTTTGGCTAATCAAGCTTGCACTTCTGAAGTTCTCTTACAGACTCTTGTGGTTATGTTGCAAAACGGAAACCATAAGAGTTTAGTAAGAGCTTTAATTGACACCGGATCTCAAAATCTTATATTTTAAAATCCACTGCTGAAAATTTAGGATTTAAATATGAAAGAGAAGAAGAGTTTGTTCATTCTTTATTTGGTGGTTCAAAAACAAAAATGTATAGGCATAAATGTTATAATATTTGTTTAACTGATATCGATAATTATTATACTTGTAATCTAAATGTGTATGACCAAGAAATTATATGCAATAATGTTCCGAGTATCAGACATGGTCCTTGGGTAAATGAATTAAAAAATAGAAAAATTAATTTGTCAGATAGCGATCATAAATTGGGAGGAAAAATAGAAATATTATTAGGAGCAGATGTAGCTAGAAAACTACTGACTGGAACTATGTTCTATTTAAAATCTGGCCCGGTAGCAATAAAAACTAAATTAGGGTGGACGCTTATGGGAAAAACCTTTAGAAATGAAATTAAATTTGATAAAAATCATTTTATGAATGTTACTTCTATGTTTGTAAATGATATGTGTGTTTCCGATTTGTGGAAGCTCGATTCTCTTGGTATAACAGATCCCGTAGAAACTAAGACAAAACTAGAAATACAAAAAGAGACACTAAATCATTTTCAAAAAACCATAAGTGTAGATATTAGTGGTCGATATGAGGTAGCTTTGCCTTGGGTTCTGGATAATAAACTTTTATCCTCTAATAGGAAATTAGCTGAAAATAGACTTGAAAGTACTAAAAGGAAATTAATTGCAACGGGTAAATTTGAGGAATACCAAGATGTTTTAGATCTTTGGTTATCAGGAAAAATAATTGAAGAAGTTAATGATGACAAAGAAAATTTTGTTCATTATCTCCCGCATAGGCCCGTTATTAAAGAAAACAGTACAAGTAAAATAAGACCTGTTTTTGACGCGTCCGCGCGAACAAAGGGCTCCCCTTCTCTAAATGATTGTCTGGAGAAAGGCCCCAAATTTATAGAAGTCATACCGACTATACTTAATCGTTTTCGAAAATATAAGATTGGAGTTATTTTGGACATTGAAAAGCTTTCTTACAGATAGGAGTAAGGAAGCAATATAGAGATTTTTTGAGATTTATGTGGTATGATAGAGAAAATAGGGACCACATTAAAATCTATCGTCACCGTCGTGTAGTTTTTAAAGTGACATCCAGTCCTTTTTTACTGGGGGCTACATTAAATCACCATTTAGATAATGCTCATGGAAACTTTGATAATGTAGCTAAAATTTTGAGAAAATCATTTTATGTTGACAACTGTGTAACTAGTTTTGACACCCAAGAACAGTTGCAAAAATTTATAGTTGAATCTAAAATATTATTATCTTTTTTCAGCACATTTTAATTTAAGAGGCTGGCAGTCAAACTTTTATTAAATCCTGAAAAATTTTCAGAGTTGGAAAGCCAACCTGATAAATTTGAGACTATGGTTTTAGAATTTGGAACCTCAAAGATGGTTGTTTATCATGTAATATTAACTGTCAGAAAAATGAAGGTAAGGCTATAACGAAAAGATCATTGTTATCCATAGCTAATCATATATTTGATCCGATCGGTTTTACGGCTCCAGTGACTTTAAAACCAAAATTAATTTTACAGGAAATTTGGAAATTAAAATTAAAATGGGATGAAAATCTTCCAAAAGATATTTTAAATCAAGTTAAAAAGTGGTTAGAGCAACTCCCTATACTTGCAAGTATTAAAATACCTCGATGTTTAAATTTGAGCTCTAATGGAATTAAACGGCTAACATTGCATGTGTTTTGTGACGCTAGTAAAAAAGCGTATGCCGCTTGCGTATTTTTGAGGGTAGAATATGAAGAAAATGTTTTTGTGAAACTGATACAGGCAAAAGCGAGGGTAGCTCCTTTGAAAGATATTTCTATCCCCCGTTTGGAATTATTAGCATGTGTTTTGGGAACCCGACTTGCGGCTTCTGTTAAAAACGACTTAAACTTGCCAGATGTGCGTATTTATTATTTGACAGATTCCATGACAGCGTTAGCATGGATACAACGTACTAGAGATTGGGGCGTGTTTGTTTCTAACAGGTTGAAGGAAATCCGAAACCTTTCCGAGGTTAGTAGCTGGGAACACGTGCCTTCGGAAAAGAATTTCGCGGACATTCTTTTTTGGGCTCAACAGCTTGTTTACTTAAGATGGTGGGAGGGGCCCTCCTGGTTGTCCGAAACCCCGGTTCAATGCCCCAGATCAAAACAAGTCCCCGATGAAGAGGCGGTAAATTTAGAGTTAAGAGGAAAAATGTTAGGGAGAGCTTCGTTATATTACGAAGAGTTAAACACTGTATTATGTGAATGTGAACATGTGATCAATTCTAGACCCTTAACGGTGGGAGAAGTAGTTGTGGTGGAAAATAGTTTGAAGAATCGAACTCTGTGGTCTCTTGCTAGAGTAATTCAACTGATTCCTGGAAAAGATGGACATGTTAGAGTCGCTCGAGTCAAAACTGAGACTGGGGAACTGGCCAGACATGTGCAAAGACTTTATAATCTAGAACTGCAAGAACCAGATATTAATTTATCAAAAGATCTGACTGATTCTGTCATTCGCACGAGGAGAGGCAGAAAAGTAATTTCTCCTAAGCGTTTGACATATGCCTAAAATGTATTATGTAAAAGCTTTGTTTACTGTACATTTTGCGTTATTTTAACACCAGCATTCTGTACCAATATTGTTAATATTACGGTTGTATTTTATATGTTGTGTTTGAGTTTTTTTTTTACAGCAGGAAAACTCAAAGGTGGGAGAATGTTGTGAAAGCACCAAAGAGCGAAGGGGTGGTTGACCCTAAGAGCGGTGAGCGCCGGCGAGTTTCTCTTCCTTTTGAGTGGCAGCAGGGGGAGGAAGGGCGCTCCGAAAGGGGATTCCTCGAGATGCGTTTGGAGGAAGCAGACGTCTATGAGCGTGCGCGATAATATTTAATCTTTTTTATATGCATCCTTGTAAATACTTAATAAATGTTTTATTTAAATTGAGAAACACTCGTAGCCACATCATTTATTTCACTCTTAGTTTAGAGATTTTTAAATAAGTTGTGAGAATTGAACAACAATGTAGTGAGTTTTCATGAAAATTGAGTAATTTTTCTGTCTGAAAATGATCTCCGCTTTTAGTTTAGATTCTCATACATTTGGCCTTAAACTTGGCCTTAACTTGGACAGCCTTAAACTTGGAACATTTCTAACACATTCCCCTTTTACTCGCTAACAATCTATTCATATAACAAGACAATTTAAAAGAGACACCTAGCAAAGATTTGCCTTAAACTTGGCCTTAACTTGGACAGCCTTAAACTTGGAACATTTCTAACACATTCCCCTTTTACTCGCTAACAATCTATTCATATAACAAGACAATTTAAAAGAGACACCTAGCAAAGATTTACAGCACTCTGCAGTACGACCATTTCAGCGATCATAAACTTTAACGTTCCAGAGTCGCCTGTCCCCTAATCCTGCTTATTAATTTCCTGACTAAGCACACAGTTCGGGTCACAGCGGACCCATTCTCACAGTCTGGGTTGGAAATCTGAACTTCAAATCCCGGCCTCTATCTCCCTCCCCCTGCCTCCGTACCGGATGCTGAAAGGGAACGGTTGCTTCTCCCTCGTAAAAAGGCAGCCAATACAACTTACTTAGAACCGGATAAGTCTTCATCAGCTGTGTCAGTCCCATACTAGAAAAATATCCGAACATTTTCTTTAATGTAAGCGGAAACGCTTATTCCTTTATCCATTCTTTAAAGATCACCAGAAAACAGAATTACACTGAATTATTGACTACAAAATTTTTTTGTCGATTCTTTAAAAATCGCAAGAAAACAGAATCTGATTGAATTATTAACTACAAAATTTCTTGTTCATTCCTTAAAAATCACCAGAGAACAGAATTTGTGATTGAATTATTAGCTACAAAATTTCTTATCTATTCTTTAAAAATCACCAGAAAACAGAATTTGATAGAATTATTAGCTACAAAATTACTTGTCCATTCTTTAAAAATCACCAAAAAAACAGAATTTGATAGAATTATTAGCTACAAAATTACTTGTCCATTTTAATAAAAATCACCAGAAAAGAATTTGATCGAATTATTAACAACAAAACTTCTAAAAAAATCTTCTTTAACAATTTTTTTTCGTGTAAAGGAGTTTTTAAAGAAAGATTAAAAAATGCATACTTGAGGTAATGTATAAGGAAACGCGCGCTTACAGAATTAATTCTATTAATTAATACAAATATATTAATAG
The DNA here is from genome assembly GCA_019973935.1 of Trichonephila clavipes. Taxonomy (NCBI): domain Eukaryota; kingdom Metazoa; phylum Arthropoda; class Arachnida; order Araneae; family Nephilidae; genus Trichonephila; species Trichonephila clavipes. Next base: position 617,561 of record BMAU01019482.1, on the reverse strand, counting down.
AACTAAATAATATTAATTAAAACAAATGAGACAGAGATATGTACTTTAATAAAAAAACCAATCATTAGAAAACCTTTTAGATTAAAAGTTTTGCACTTGACACTAATACTTGTATGAAATAAAAAAAATGCACATCCGCTTATTTTTTATTACCGAATATCCAGATATGAAATACCTATGAACATATTTTCTCTGATTTAAACAAAGAAATATTTTTTTAATTTTTCCTTGGAAAATGTCCAGCAATTAAAGAAATAACTACTTATAGCTTAAATTTCAACAACTCAAAATGAAAAGTAGATTTATGAAGAATAATGTTTTATTTATATATTTAAACATTCTACTTTAAAGAACTTTTCAATTTTGTATGAACATGTTGAATCTCTAAGTATACTGTAAAAATTGTGTTCACAACATGCTATTATATCTCGGAACAATAGTTAGAAAAATCAATTTGCATAAGTGACTGAATCCAATCTGAAATCAAACTTTGATTCTTCTTTAATTCAACTGTACTAAAAGCTTGATTGAAAATTATGAGACATAATTTGAAACTAAAATGAGCCTTAAATTGCACTTTTATATAAAAAGTCAACTTTTTTAAAGCTGTTCTCATTTTAAAGAACAGTCTCTTCTATATAGAATAAAAATATTGACTATCATAGTAGTAGCAAATTTCTTTGAAGAGGTAAAAAATAGATTTTTTATTAAACATCGTTTTTTTTAAACAAAATATTAAAAACCATAGAAATTGGAGCACTTATTATCACTAAAAATTACAAGGAAACAATATCTCTAATAAAAAAAACTTCGTCTTTTTAATTTGATAATGCTTCAAAATGGACTTAAAAATACAACGTAGAACAGAAGTAAATATGTAAATATGCACACAAATTGGTTGTCGGTCCAGGAATCTTGAAGTAAACTTCAAACATTTCACAGTGTTGTTATCACAACTGTAAAAATATACTTATTTATTCCAACATTAAATTCTAAAGGAGAATTATAAAATTGCAATGTAAAATTGTGAATGCAGTTATTTAACAATAACAGAAAATTAAAATTTTAAGCCGAACGCGTTTACAAAGAATAATATGCAGAGATAGAGAGAAAATAATCATCACGAAAAAAATTGTTCATTTTTAGAAATGATGTGTGTTTCTTTGAAATAAGAATGAATAATTTAAAAATTGTAAGACTATTTTAAACTTAGCGACTTAATACTTTATTCGTAGAAAGAATAATAGATATTCAAACTCGACTGAAAGCTCTCACTTGCTTTATACTTAAAATATTTAAAAATTATTCTGAATTATTTTACTTCTGAATCAATTGTTTAATTTCTGAAAGATTTCAGAACGATGGTTTTGAAAGTTATGTTGAAATGATGGGATATATTTTTAACTTGCGTATAGCAGCAAAAGAATCGCAAGGTACAAATAAAATAATATAAATATTAGCTTATGTTATCTATCTATTATAAAATAGTTCAAATAGTTTTAAAACAAACGTCATTACTACGGTCAATGGCGTAACGGAGAATATTAGGGCCTCCCCTTCCACCACCACAAAATCAGTTTTTGGGCCTCAAACCGGATCTTACAAAGGAATGAAAAAAAACACAAGATAACATAGGCTTAGAATTCTGATCCTCCCCCCTCCCGCGATGTACGCTACGCCACTGACAACGGGGGGGGGGTCAACCATAATTTATGTTCTTAATTTCTTTCTACCACAACATTAATGCTAATCGTGGATCTATTTCAAATCTGATCAGAAATAATAAATATTTCACGTCCCATTTTAACAGTTATATGGCAGAAACTTTTAAGTAAATTAGTATTAATTGAAAAATACCTTATCCTCCGACCATTAAAAAGCAATTTGTTTTTCCATTAAAAGCATTTAAATGTATAGTAAAACGTCTATGAGATGCAGTAAGTTTCACTATTATTTATTACTCTGCAAATGAGTCAAATTCAAAACATTTTATAAGATTAAAATAACTCCTATAATTATATTTTATCGAAATGGCTAACATATACACGATAAAATGATAGCTATTTCAATAAAATATAATTATGCAATTCACTGTAAAAAGAAGAGGTTCCTTATATCTCAGGAAAGGAATGATATTGACTGAGATGTATATTTTTTTTTTCTTTTTTCAAATGCAACTAATGGAAAAAGAGATAAAAACGTAATAACATTAATTATAGTTACTATTTCAATATATATATATATATATATATATATATATATATAGAGAGAGAGAGAGAGAGAGAGAGAGAGAGAGAGAAGTATATCGGCATTCTTTTATTTTTTTTAAAAAGTTTTAAAATAACAAGCAATATACAAAAAAAAATTAAGTCAATTCCTACTTCGTTTGAAAAAAAAGCACTGGCATCATCTGATGCAGCCAGTTGTAAATTCAGCAGAAATAACACAGAATAAATTTAAAATTAAAAAATAAAATTTTATTAATGAATTAATATTTGAAAAACTTGTATTAACATCAAGTGTCATCCTCTACAAGTTTAAAAAAATGTATTTGAACTTGTATGGATGAATAGAAAGTATTTTATTAACGGTTGAAAATTTGAACAAGATATATATATAAATATATATACATATAGGGAAAGAGTGAACTAATAGAAGGAATTGAAAAATAAACAAAACGTTTCTTTTGAGTTGATAGATTGTTTACGTCGCAATGAGAAACATCAAGAGGACTATCTCTCAGCGCGAGATCTCATAATTTTGAATCATGATCAAATGACGAGAACGACACCAGAGTTGGCACTCCACTCTCCAAACGTGAAAACTTTGAGCCTTGACACATTTAATGGGCATCAACACTTTTACACCCTTCGTGACTCTAGGAATTGGACCCATGACCCCCTCGACAGAAAACGAGTTCGGGACCATAATCACTTGTACTATCGTGGTCATACGTTTCTTATGGGATACCTGAAATGGTGTCTATGATAAATGACCAATTTTATGTACAATTACTTATTACTCTGCAATTGAATAAAATTGGAGGAAAATATGTTGAGTAGAATTAAAACAATTTCTACAGTTACGTTTTATTAAAATAACTGACGCTTACACGATGAAAACTCAATGCCTTACGCAATTCACTGTGAAAGAGCTATTCAGTTTTATATCACAGGCCATCGAAAGAAAAAAATGAGTACGTATCGAAAATGAATGTTTCTCTTTCTATTCATTTTGCGTCTGTCATCGTTAAGGTCGTTTTTGCCATGTATTCATCTCTCATGACTTCATTAATTTCATCTCTCATTCATCTTATCTTTCCTAGACGCAGTCTCCAATAAAATTGAACGACGCACTCTTGTTTGCATTTATATTACAATTTTATTTTGATTTGGGCTTTTAGATCGCTTTAATTGTCACAAAATAATAAAGGGGATGTGAAGTCCAAAAAAGACTTCCACTTCCCAGGAATTTTATTTTGATGCTGCTGCAAAGACGAAAAACCAATTTTAAAATTTTAGAGTTAAATAAGGAACAAAATTATCTTAATGATATCTTTGTAAGTTAAGCAGCATTCGTATAAATAATCCACTTATAACGTATATAATAGGAGAAACATAATAGGAATTACATTGATTAATAAAAAGATAATTCATTCATCTAGAACTTATTTATTTTAAATGGGTTGCATTTTACCAGCTAAGCCATTTGCAGACACCACAAATCCGGAAGAGCTGAAGTCATTTCATTGGTGGTACCATCTAGTGGCGGCTTCTGCTACTAAATTATGACGTTTGAATTTTATTCAATTCAAACTTTCGTCGGATTCTAAATACTGCCATGATTTAATTTTCCTGAGAGTATCAGAGCCAAACTGATACATAAGGGATATTTTACATGCCACATAATCATATGACATGCGTTCCTACGATTTTCGCATCCAGAAAAAATCTATTTACTTCATTTAATGAGGGATAGAACTGGCAACATTAGGTTTACAAAGCAGGCACTCTACCTCACAGCCACCAAGCCGACTCCAATTAATTTGTAAATCTACAAAATATCCCGGCTCCCCTTATTATTATTATTTGAAAAATTCAGTGTGTAAACTTATAAGAAATTGACGATTCTATTTATTTTTTAAAAAAAAAACTTTGATTTTTTTTTTTGTTGAACGTACGAAGAAGAGTTTACTTTTGCATAGACTTTTTGGAGGTTGAAACCATCAATGCTATGCGGTACTGAGACACCCTGTCGAAATTGAAAGAGGCGTTTCGGAAAAAAATGGCCTGGGTTTCTCAAATCTGGCGTTCTGCTGTTGGATGACAATGTGAGATCACACTCGTAGAACCATATTGCAACTCTTGGTTTTGAACACCTACACCATCCAAAATACAGTCCTGATCTCGCACCAAGTGCCTTTTATCTGTTTCCGGCTTTGAAGAAGAATCTCGCCTAAAGACGCTTTGGAAGCAATGCTGAAGTCTAACAAGCCGTTAAACGCTTCTTTCCGTATGCAAAGCCCTGAGTTTTTCCTGGGGGGTGGGGGCTTTTTGAACTTTATCAAGTGGTATGGCAAATGTCTCAATGTATTGGTACTTCTGTGGAGAATGAAGTTATATATCTTATATCTTTAATGCCTCCTTCTATGTTTTGAATTTCATGCACAGTCGACAGGGGAAACTTATTTTCCGGCTCCCCTCGTATATAGTTTTATTATTCTCAAGTAGAGTCATTGAATACCAAAGATAACTGAAACTAACATAGACTGGAATTTAAAATTATGAATACCGCAGTATTATAAACATTGCTGACTTAGGACAGCTCTTATATATAAAAATAGTTTCTATAAAAGTGGGGTTTTATCAGTTTTATGTGCTTCCCCCTTTCTGTATATAACACTGAGCGAATTCCTGTTGAAAATAATGGATAGAATTTCTAAATCCGTGACAGGAAAAAGGTAATTTCCCCTAAACCTGCATTCAAAACTGCATAGACCGCATTGAATCTGTGTACAATAAACAAGTTATTGTAAGATTCTGGACCCCAAATACAAATTTAAAGAACAATATTATTGGCTGAGTAGCAAGTAGCAAAAAGTATAAAATTATTTGTGCTAAAATAATTATAGAATACGTGTATCAAGTTAAGTCCTACAATGGCATGAGTAACTCTAGGAATATTTTTGTACTTGTCTATAAAATGTTGATAAAGCAAAAATAAAAATTTAAGGAAGAATACATTAGTTTTAAGAATGAAAATTGAATATATAGGTAATTATAAGTATATCTAACTTGGAAATATGTGAATATTTACAGTATATAATCTATAATAATACACTCTTAATCTTCAAATAAGAATTTAATAATTGAATTTTGATTCCTTATACAAACACCTATTAATAAAATTAATTGGGTATTTTTGAGCAAAACAGTATTTAATTAGACTTTTATAACTTTGAAAAATGAAAAAAAAATACTTTTTACTTCTTTTAAAAATGTGTGCTTTTCGCCATTAGAACTCAATTCAACGCGAATGTAATAGCATTTCTATGTCTTAGTTAAGTAGGTTGTTAAATGCAATTGATTTACAGTAAGTAAGTGTTCAGAGGACAAAATAACTTCCTCAATGGTCGCGTGCATATCAAAGTATTTCGTGATTGGCAACTCTCGCATTTATGAGAACCATTTATTTCTCGTTTCCTTTCACCTAGAATTCGAACTAAAATAAAACCATTTACTACAATTAATTGGTAGTAAAATTCTTCTTTTAAGGGTATAAGAAAAAAATCTTCATTGAAATAGGTGTTAAAATTAACTTTGATCTGCGTGTCTGAATGTGTCAACTATCATAGCATGAAAATGAAGAAATATGCGTATTTGTGTTCATTATAGGTAAGTTTTGTGAGATCCTATAATTTCAAAAGGTTCGGAGAAACAATTTATGTATGGGTGGGTGCGTGTTGTGGGTGAAATAAATTCAATTTATTTGAACTATTAATATTTAATTTTATAGTTCCATCTATTTCAAATATAAAAACACTTTCCCTTTCACTGCTGAGTCACGCAAGATTTTCTTTCCTTGCACCTCTCAGAATATGATGTCTCTAAACTTAACGGTAAAACTTTCTCGGAAATCCGAAGAATTCCCTTTTCTAAAACTATAATAACTAGCTTTGAAAGCATTTCCAATCTCTCTTTTCGCTTTTCCAATTTGCGCCGCTAGCCCATTTCATCATATGACTTAGATATAATTAACTCCCATCTCAATTTTTCAAGTCAATTTTCCAACAATAAGAAAAGAACTAAATTAAGTCATTTTGAAAATTTAACTATTGCAACTCATTTAAAGTGTGGAAAATCAGCCAACTTAATAATATATCAGGGCTCTGAACCGAAACTGAACCAAAAACCAGAAAAACCCTTTATTTTGGTCGGACGAAACCAGAACTGAACCGAAAAAAAAAATATCGGTTTATTTCGGTTCAATATATCTTCAGTCATTTTGATACTGTAACCACACACACACAACTTATCGATATTTTCTAATTTAACGTCAACCATATAATTTTCATCATTACATGTACATTGCTTCTCGATTTCCTGTTTTGATATTCACTGGTACTTTTTTTGTTTGTTTCACTCAAAACTACTTGTAGAAGTCAGATTTGATTCAATTGAATGAACTAGATGGTTTAAGATAAGAATATACATATATAAAATAAAATTATTTATTCGGAACTGAACCGAAAACCAAAAACCGTTACTTTTGTCGGAACGAAAACCGAAACTGAACCGATATATATATATTTTAGTTGAACCGTAACGAAAGAAATTACGGTTCGAAGCCCTGAATAATATATCAATAATCCATCTGGGCAAAACGCACACACACAATAAGAAAGGAAATAGCAAGGCTACAAGAAGTAAGTGTTTATTAACGTTACAACTCTACAGTAACGAAAGGGCTATAGGCGACGGATCTCGTAATTTTAAACCATGGTCAAATGACGAAGATGGCACCTGAACTGGCATTTTACTGTCGTAACAGTCACCCCCCCCCCTCACGTGAGGACTTTGAACCATGACAAATTTAAAAATATTAGAAATAATTCATCTGTACTCTTTTACATTATGTATTTAAAAAGGTTTTCGCTTATAACTTTCAAATCTCCTTCAAGTACACATTTTGGTGATGTTCAATGATAAATTCACTGTATCTTAATTTTTGCATACTTTGAGAAACTGGATTTAAATTGCAATTGAAGATTAAACTGCCTACTCTTTTCTCTTATATATAAAACATTTATAATAATAATACTTTTTAACTGGAAAAAGGTATTATTCAATGATTAGTAAAAATACTAGCAAAATCAATATTGTTATAAGATTTATTCATAGAAAGAAAAGTAAAGTATTCGAACCTATAAAGAGTAACTTTTTTGTCTTTTACACGGCCGTATCTCATGAAAATAATCCTCATTTAAAATATAAATGACAGCTATTTCTTTTTTATTAAGACCAATCATGAAATATTTAATATGCTTACATCATTAAAGTTTTTAAAAAATTATTACCAATTCATTAATTTTACCTCTTAAATTTTTTCTATTTCTTCTTTTATTCTCTTGGTGATCTTTTAATATTATTAATTATAAAGTCATAAATATATGTTTGGTCTTATAATTTGCATTACGTTTTTACCTCGGTGTATTACATCAAACCCTTGTGGGTGTGTCGTATTAAAAATTTTATTAAAGTTATTTCCTACAACCATTTTTGTTAAATATATATCAGAAATGGTATTTTTTTTTCAGATTGAAGCATTCAAGCTTGGGACTGATTAAACTTGTTTCTTGGGCCTGCCAACCTTCCCTTATTACCAGTTTATTAGTAGAAGCTTTGAGATTTCTCCATAAAATCAAAAGAGAAGGAAGATGAATACATAAGCAAACGAAATGAATACGTTTTTACCTCGGTGTATTACATCAAACCCTTATGTGGGTGTGTCGTATTAAAAATTTTATTAAAGTTATTTCCTACAACCATTTTTGTTAAATATATATCAGAAATGGTATTTTTTTTCAGATTGAAGCATTCAAGCTTGGGACTGATTAAACTTGTTTCTTGGCCTGCCAACCTTCCCTTATTACCAGTTTATTAGTAGAGAAAGCTTTGAGATTTCTCCCATAAAATCAAAAGAGAAGGAAGATGAATACATAAGCAAACGAAATGAATACGTTTTTACCTCGGTGTATTACATCAAACCCTTATGTGGGTGTGTCGTATTAAAATTTTATTAAAGTTATTTCCTACAACCATTTTTTGTTAAATATATATCAGAAATGGTATTTTTTTTCAGATTGAAGCATTCAAGCTTGGGACTGATTAAACTTGTTTCTTGGCCTGCCAACCTTCCCTTATTACCAGTTTATTAGTAGAGAAGCTTTGAGATTTCTCCATAAAATCAAAAGAGAAGGAAGATGAATACATAAGCAAACGAAATGAATACGTTTTTTCCTCGGTGTATTACATCAAACCCTTATGTGGGTGTGTCGTATTAAAAATTTTATTAAAGTTATTTCCTACAACCATTTTTGTTAAATATATATCAGAAATGGTATTTTTTTTTCAGATTGAAGCATTCAAGCTTGGGACTGATTAAACTTGTTTCTTGGCCTGCCAACCTTCCCTTATTACCAGTTTATTAGTAGAAGCTTTGAGATTTCTCCATAAAATCAAAAGAGAAGGAAGATGAATACATAAGCAAACGAAAAGCAATACATAATCTACTATACAATTAAAGTAAAGGAAACCTACAAATCCCTAAAATTGATATAAGCCTAAGATCCAAATTACTTACTGAACTCCATTGGTATAAAAAGAGCAAGGTTGCAAATATTGGATTAAATTCTTTTTTGCCTCTTTTATTTCTGGAGATTCTTTACAAAACCTAAATGCTGCTCAAAAAGATTCATAAATTTTCCTATTTACGTTGAAAATGTAATCAAAACGACTATATCTTAAAATCCTAATTTTGTCGAAAGCATAATCAAAGTTTAGATAAAATATTGCACTGAATCGAATAGAATGTAGCGCTCTTTATGAAATGTGTGTGGGAATTATTACCTACTCTTTAAAATTTTTAAAAACGTATTTTCCTTCACTTTCAGTATACTTTTAAAATTAAATTATTGAATGTCTGCCAGCACAGTGGTGAATATTCTGATTTTGACAAATTATATAAGGGGGCGGGGGTAAGAATTTTTAGAAGTCTATTATTATTATTATTATTATTTACACCCTGAGAAAGACTACAAAATTCAACGTTATCGAATTGCCCTTAGCTGAACCCTTTCATGGGGCTATAATCAACGCATAAATTCAGAAAACTCTGAATCCTTGTTAATGCAAGATGAAAATTTATATAAAATGCTTAGAAGACAGAAAATAATGTATGACAAAAGTATTTTAGGAAACTACTATATAAAATAATCTCAGAAAAAAACTAATAAGATAAAAAATGTATGATAGTTATATATCCCAACGAGGCTTTTCAGTATATCAAATACATTTCAAATAAAAATCGTATGTCTTTCGGTGAGAAGATCCATTTATCCCTTTATATACTACCCATTCGGGTTTCTTTTTCCAAAATTTTAGAGCACCATTCGAAAGGGAAAAAAAGATTAAGAACTCTGAACAAAATTATCTCTCTAGATCTGCCCCTAAGGATGCATCCAAATAATTGGGCAGTTTTCTCCTTCAGTTCTCAGGAGCCATTCTGTGTAATTGCGGGGCTCGATAAGGTGAACACCACGATTGCAATTTCATACGCCCTTTTATACATCAGGTGCACTCCTATCGATCGACAAATCTTTTCGAACCCAGACACGCTTCTTCGACCTCCCCTCATTTCGTTCGAAGCCCCCTTTTTCATTTTATGGTGAACGCAGAGAGTAACAACACTAAGACAATAGAATATATTGCGCTCTCTCTTTTAAATTTCTTTTACCAAAATGAATTAGGTCGTTAGTTAAGTAGCATGTAATCAGCTGATTAATTTTAACTGACTATCGTTTTTAATCGCAGATTTGTATTACAAAAATTTAACTTAGTTAATTGTTTGATTCATGTGTATTATTTAGCTTAGGACATTTTTTAAAGTTCTCAATGAAATAAAATTGCTTTCATTATACAAGTGTTGTTAGCAATGAATTCAAGGTAAACTCTAGCAAATATAAATGTTTGATTTATTTTTCAACAGCAAAATAATAATAATTCTTCACTTTAACGTACGTAAAAGAAAAAAGTCTTAAGATGGCGGGTGCTATTTCTGTAAAATACCTTCAAGAATACGGTATTTTCTTTTTTAAAGCGTATACCTTTTTTAATTCTATAAACAAAAAGAGCACACACACACAATTTTAAGATGCCCATTGGATTTTTAAAACCAAGTATTTTATTGACTACACATCGTTTTGTGTGTGTGTGGTATAGAAAATCCCTAAGAAACACAAAATAAAAAAAAAAAATCTAGTTTAACTCTAAAACTATACCAGAGTGGTCAAATGACTGCTTTTAAGACTCCAATCAAAATTGTTAAATTTCAGGTTTTCAATTTTCTTAAACCTAGTGCACGACTTTTTTTTTCAATATACAGCTACTTAATTTTTCAACATTTATGTATCTATTGCTCTGATAATCATATATACTCTACTGTTATCTACCATAAGCTGTCTTTTGACAGCAGGAAAAATTATGTGATTTCATTAAGTTATCTGCATTGAAATCTCGAACTTCCACGTTTTCCTAAAGAATATCATCCGGTTGTGTTTATGTACAGTTTGTTTTATGCCTTGTAGAGAGCGCCGGCTATAGGTAACCCACGAAACAAGGTTACGATCATAATAAATATTTGTTACAAGGTCAGTTCTATTTGTAATAATAAAAGGCTACAAACTTTGTACAGTAAATAAATAAGAATAGTTAGTTTAATAGTATTTTTTTTTGTATTTTATCACTAGAAAATTATATATATATTCAAAAGCAAATTCAATAATTTCCCTCTAAAATGTCAATTCAAAGGAAATAGAAGGAGGAAATAAATAATACAAGCGAACTCTACTCTGAAATATATGAAGAAGAAAATTGTGAGGAGGTTATATATGCTCCATTGGACACTGAATCAGAGTAATGCGGCATGGAGAGTCATATTCACGAACCTGTGGCCACCGTTTCTTTCCTGAGAGTTCTGGACTGGAGCCCTAGTGTCACTTAAAATCCTCAGTTGATGCACGTTCTCAAATCGGTAGGATGTGAAAGTGGGGTATCAGTTCAGGTGTCGTCCTTATCACATGACCGTGGCTCAAAATTAAGAGGCCCATCGGCAGTAGCCCTCCTATTGCTTCCCAAGTGCGACGTTAAAGTAACTCTTACTATCACTCACTTACATTATTTTTATTCCACAACAACTTACAAAATTCTAAATTAAAACTATTACTAAAGTCAGGTAAGGATTCGTCATCCATTAAATCATAACGATTGATTTGTTAATTGCCTAGTTATAGAAAAAAGAAACTGAGCGAGAGTATTTGCTAAAATATATTTCACTTTCGGTTAGCTACAATAACATTCGGGATAATAGCCTAAGTCGCTCCATATCCCACACAAAAATATTAACTGTAACAATAACATTCAGTTTGGTAAGTGATTAAAATATTAAGGCTGTTTTCGGCTAATGTTAAGTATAGCACCCGATTTTGGAATATTTTTTCAGATATAAAAGTACTTAAACATTAATATTATATTCTGGCTTCACTATCATGTAGATAATCACTTATTTTATCATACTACTCATTTTTATCCGAGTTGATACATTTTTTTTTCTTTTATAAAATGTGTTTCACATTTTTTCTCCTCTACAGTAATGCTAAATGAGCTCTCCCTTTATAGTCCCAGGGCTCCCAGACGTTACTTATTTTCTAAGAAATAAAATATATAGGATAAGGTAGTGCTAGTATAATCTTTGAGTGCGTGCATACCTGCTAGCTTGTCCCGACGGCCAATTTACTGGTAACAGGTGTTAAAGGTCGGTAAAAAGAGTGCTAACTTTTCTCAAATTCTAAAGGCTGATTTTTACGTATGTTTCAAAACACATCGTTACAAATTAATAATCAATACTGTCAGACACGTTCCATTGGCGGTCACTTTTAACAGACGCTTAAAAGCTTCCAAAAAAGCCATGCAACTTTTTTTATTTTCTAAAGCTTGTTATTTATATATGATACTCGGTGAACTATTTCAATATTTTTTGTAAGCTGCCAGACCAATCACATGGGCCAAACATCCCCCCAGACACACCTAAAGGGTCGCTATGCATATGAGCATTGTCATTATTCGTCCACTTAAGAGTGATAGATACACCTCGTCTGTTCGCTTCTACTCTTTATGTGTATGCGTTTTGGTGTTCAGTCTAAGGTAGGGGGGTAAACTCTCAACGGAGAGTTCGGTAAAACACCAAAGTTTTATTTTATTTATATTAATCTTATTCAATATTATCTGACTTTATCAAGAAGTATCCATGCAGGGGATTTTGAACTGCTTAAATTTGTATTACCCAAAATCATGAATCTATTTTTCATCTGTAATCAGCCAAATTATGCTCGCTAGGCATCTAAATATTATGATAATTTGATGAAAGTTGCCAAAACACACTCAGATTTGTTCGAAGAATTTCAAAAAAGATTCTTTGGCATTCAAAGAACCTATAAACCTTTTTACAAACAACCAATTGACTTAGTTCTTGAACAAACGATTAACGCAGATGCAGCCAGGAGACAGACAGGTATAATTCAATTCACCAATTCTATCTCAGCACGTCAACGATGGGCTCTTAGCCATGATATAAGATCTACAATTATTAGTTATGTTTATAAAGATTTGGATCTACAAATAGAGCAAGATGTAGCAGCTGAGTTAACGAATCACAATATAAAAAATAATATCAAGCAATTACAAGCATTTACTGATAGCTTTGATCAATTTATCAATCCATTTGATTCTGAAGTACCTAAAGATCTGTTAATAAATATTTTATCTGGTAAAGCAGCTTCAGAAACAGATGAAAAATTCCTTCTCAATATTGAAGAACATGGTAAAATTAAACATAAAATATTTATCGTGGAATGTGAGCAAGATGATAGTAGGTATGAGAAGAGTATAAAAAAACACAGATATATTTACAACTTTTCCATAGATTATGCTAAAAAAGAAAAACAAAAATTGGTGGTAAACTACTAGAAGTATGTGTTCAGAAGGATTTTTTTTGGACGTATACTTGGTATTTCTATCGATCACAAAGTCGATACGGCAAAAATTTTTACATATTCCAAAACACCAGTTCCATTATCCTTATACCATTTTGATGGTGGAATTTGTAAGACTCAGAAATCTATTTTAAAGAAATGTTTGGAAAAAGATGTTGAAAATAATCCACCGTCTCACACAGATATTGTAGTAATTGATGGATTTTTCCTACTTCACACAGTGAAAATGTCCCCAAAACGTTTAGCACTATTTCAAAAAAATGTTACATATGGTCACTCAAATGCAAAAAGACGATATTATTTTCAATCAATACTTTTTTCCGTCTATAAAAGATTACAAAAGATCTCTCCGACATGAATCAACACAATTGGGGTTTAATATCACTGGACCTGATCAAGTTCGACCGTCTGATTTCGCCAAAGAATTAAAAAATATACGGTTCAAACAAGCTCTTGTTGATTTTTTTTATACTACACTGGAGTACTGAAGAGATGGTACCATTTATGAACAACAAAAATACTTTCGTTAATTTCAAGAAATGTCACTCTTTTACTGTCACTAACAATATAGTTGTATCTAATATTGCTGAAACTCTAACATGCACTGATTAAGAGGAAGCTGACACAAAAATTATTCGTCATATCTGCAATATTGATGTTCAAGCTAATTTCATAATTCGATGTTCTGATACCGACATTGCAGCAATCATGTTGGGCAATATGCGTCATTTAAAAAATGAAGATTCCCATGAGTGGATAATAATTGGCATAGGAAATAGAGTAAGATATATTGATATCACTAAGGTTTACGAACATTTAAGACATTCTTTAAGCCACATTGTTTGCCAGGACTTCATGCAATCACTGGATGTAATTACAATCCAGCTTTTTTTTTTTAAAAGGCAAGCAAACGCCATTCAATATACTGAAGAAAAGCAAAGATTACCAGGAAGCATTTATGAAATTTGGCGATCCAGATTTATTCAGAGACTTAGAACTAGAGAAAAATGTGTTTAACAAAATACAGAAATTTATTTGTGAAGTTTACAACGTTCCCGGAATGATTGACTTAGATGCTGCCAGACTTCAACTATTCATCGATACTTATATGGTTCCTGACATCAATGAAGAGTTCAATCGAAAGAACGTTAAAAGCTCTGATGCGAGCAACTTACCACCGTGTAAGAGTGAGCTTATGCAGCAGTTTCGATGAGTTAATTACATCACTAGTCTCTGGAGTAATGCTCATATGAAGGGAATTTGTATTTTTAGTCCTGAAAATAATGGGTGGACATTGGAAGATAACCAATATCATTTCAACTGGTTTGATGGGGACCAGTTACCGGCCTTTGTTAGTGAATCACTTCAAGATGAATCAGGTATTCTACTACCCCTTTGAATTATCTACATAAACCTGTAAAAACTATTTCCTTTTTAATTATATTATTTATTTTACAGAAGTAGAAACTAAAGATGCTGATGAAGATAATGAAAATATTCAATATCAACACTGGATTGATGGTGAGATATCAAACTTCAATTATAATAATAATAATAAAGATTGAAATTATACAGCTAGCTTACTCTGAATAATGATTATTATTTACATCAATTATGTTGAAGTTTTCTAATAGTAAAATTTGTATTCTTTTGCTTTTCTTACCAGATGCCAAAAAACTATTATTTTGTTAAATTTATTGCTGTTTAAAACCATGAACTTTCTGAATATTGCCAATAAAACACATTCTTCATAAGTCAGCAAATGTTTGTTCATAATTATCCTTACGAGTTCAGATGTACTTATATTTTATTATGCAATAATTATCGCCTTAATTAAGCGTGAAAATATTACTTAATTACTACTGAAGTCTTCCATTAGACTATTAATAAGAATATTTTATAGTGTTTTGTTATAAAACTATCTAAAGCCTGCACTCATACGCATAGCAACCCTTTAGGTGTGTCTAGGGGGGGGGATGTTTGGCCCATGCGATTGGTCTGGCAGCTTACAAAAAATATTGAAATAGTTCACCGAGTATCATATATAAATAACAAGCTTTAGAAAATAAAAAAAGTTGCATGGCTTTTTTGGAAGCTTTTAAGCGTCTGTTAAAAGTGACCGCCGATGGAACGTGTCTGACAATATTGATTATTAATTTGTAACGATGTGTTTTGAAACATACGTAAAAATCAGCCTTTAGAATTTGAGAAAAGTTAGCACTCTTTTTACCGACCTTTAACACCTGTTACCAGTAAATTGGCCGTCGGGACAAGCTAGCAGGTATGCACGAACTCAAAGATTATACTAGCACTACCTTATCCTATATATTTTATTTAGATCTTTATCTGGGATCTTGGTATATTACATGTTAAAAGGAAAAAACTAATTATTTATGAAATATTTTGAAATTTTAAAAACACTATATTATAAGCAAATGCATGAGTTACAATGTCACAATTTTTTATAAAAACTGAAGTATTTTTTCTGTCCGAAAATGTGCTCCGCATTAAGTTCACGTTCTTGTGTATACGGCGAAAACAAACTTAACGTCGCCCTATGAAGCTGCACGAGGGCTATTGGTGACGGACCAGGTAATTTTAAAAGATGGTTCTTCAAACCATTTCTAACGTTGGACTCAAAGAGTACAAACGTAATAACAGTCGTTTGCTAATTTAATTTTTTTTTCACATGTAAAAATCCTTGAGATGAAC
Organism: Trichonephila clavipes; assembly: GCA_019973935.1. NCBI lineage: Eukaryota > Metazoa > Arthropoda > Arachnida > Araneae > Nephilidae > Trichonephila > Trichonephila clavipes. The sequence goes on along the minus strand of BMAU01019482.1, from coordinate 601,522 downwards.
TGTAGGCGAGAAACGTCTGAAAATGAGCGGGCTTTGGTTATCAAGTGATCGAAAGACGGAAAATCTCTTTGAGAAATTGCTTCATTGATCGGGAAAAGCCGTGGTTGTATCCAAAAAATACTACAAAAACATCCTAGAACTGGATGTGTGGCCAATATTCCAGGAAGAGGGCACAAAGAAATTTTGAGTGTTACTGCAAAGAGGAAGATTATACGCTCAGTAAAAAAAATCCACTGTTAAGCGCCCCGAAACTTGCATCATCCATATCATCAGAAATTGGGAACAAATTTTCAGCAGAAACTGTCAGACGTGTTCTTCATAATGTAGGATTTCATGGTCGTATTCCAGTACGAAAGTCACTCATTAATTGAGTCAATGGAAAAAAAGAGACTATCTTTTGCAAAGGAACACATTTCAAAGCCGAAATCATTTTGGAGAGAACACTGTTATTTTCTCTGATGAAAGCAAATTTAATCTTTACAGGAGCAACGGACAGTATAAAGTGTGGAGGCAAGTTGGGAAAGAACTGGATCCTAAAAACACCATAAAGACGGTTAAGTATGGAGGTGAATCCATCTTTGTTTGGGGGGGTGTATGTCTGCAGGAGGAGTCGGAGAACTTGTGTTCATTGATGGCATTATGGATAAAATGGTATATTTGGATATATTATCAATATTTATATTATGGGTATAGTGGTATATTTGCAAAAAAAAGTGCCGTTAATGTAGGACTTGGATCAAATTTCATCTTTTCAGCAGGACAATGACCCGAAACATAAGGCGAAGATTGTTAGGTTGTATTTATTGTACCATTACAAGAAAGAGAACTACATACTCCACCCCAATCTCCAGACTTAAATGTCATCGAAAATGTATGGTCTCGGTTGGAGAAATCCGTCCATGAGCACGCCATAACGAGTAAAGAGGACTTAAAGAATGTCTTCAAAGAAGAGTGGACCAAAATCACACAGTGGAATCCATGCCTAAAAGGTTACAAGCTGTGATCAAGGCAAAAGGTTTTGCAACTAAATATTAATTTACTTCCTGTAACAAAATGAATAAAAGTGAATATTCAATTTTGTGTGGTGGTCTTTTTCTTCCAATTTTGTTATTATTTTTTATTTTTATATAAAAATAAGCCATATATTGCATAATTTTTACTTCACATACATGAAGGGAATAAAAACAAGTTTAAATAGTTAAAAAACATGATTTTTTCTTCATGAATAATTTAGCTGGTTAAGAAAGCACTTAGTATATAGGGTGTTGGTGTATACTCAATTTTGGGACTCCCTGTATATAGGATTTTTGAAAAATTCACATTATTTTCAGAGTTTCCACTAATTAAAATAATTAACGGCGTTTTTTTTTTTTTCTTAAAATTTCTCTCCTCTGTTGTAATAAAATGTGGACAAATCCACTTCTAAGTTATATATTTCAAAAATTCCAGTTGAGCCTCTTTAGAGAGGTCTGAGCTATACACAGGCAAAATATTATCATAATAGAAACCTTTTTCATAAAAG